>PHFE01000022.1:787404-859145 GCA_002796755.1 Paracorniculantispora psalliotae | reverse complement strand
AGCCTCGTTCCCTCGCGATGCTATGCAATACGTCTCTTTGACGTACTTGTAAATAAACAAAAAAAAAAAAAAGACCCCAAAAACCAAGTATCCTGCCGTGGTATAAAATGTTCAGCGATAAATAAGCCCGCTGGTATTAGAAGATTAAGTATATATGCTCTGGACCTGAACTCGGGTCCGTTAACCAAAAACTCGTCAACGAGTATTAAAAAATGATGTAAAAATCGTGAGACACGACAAGCTGAAGACGGGGGTCTGACGTTGTGTCTGGGCCTCCCTTGCAGGATGATGTCGTCGTCGTTCGTCGTTGTGTTTCACCACTGGCGATAGCGTGGCAGTCTAACGACTGGGCACGATCGATAGCGTTAGGGCAAAAACTCGGGATCAAGTTATCGTTTCGCTTGTGAAATATTGAAATCCTGGCGAATTTTTCTTTCTGCGCGGGGTAGCGTATTTTCTTTGAGTTGTGTTGCGCTCATCCCTTGTCGCGATATGTCGTCATGGAGACCAAAAATATCCAGCCGCTGTAGCAGTGGTTGGCTCACTCGCGAAGAAGGTTCTTGACGCGCTCGATGCGGTTCATGGCGCTTTCAAGACGATCGAGTCGCTTCTTCTTCTCCGCGTCGCGCTTCTCCAGCTCGCCGACGCGTTCCTCGAGCTTGGCGCGGGCGCGGCGCTCATCAGCGACCATCTCGTTGGCCTGCTCAAACAGCGCGGCGCTCAGCTCTTCCATCTCTTTACTCGTAGCGCTGAGGCGCCCCTCCGCCTCCTGCCGTAGATTCTGCTCACTCTTCAACGCTTCGAGTAAATCCTCCGTCATATTCGTCGGCGTCGTCGGCGTCGGCGAACCAAGGCGCGTCGGCGACAGCGCACCCGCCGGGCCGGTCGGCGAGCCCGTCGTTTGTAGCGCGGGCGGTCTATTCTGACCGTCGCGCAGCGTGGCGTTGCTGGGCTTGCGTGAGTAGAGCAGCGCAGAGATGCGCTCGGTGCCCTGCTGGAGGTACGATGTCGGACTGGATGCGGCGGCGGAAGGATCGAGGCTGTTGTTGCGGCGCGGGGGCGATTGCGGCGACGTCACGCCGGCTTTGGAGGAGCGGAGGCGCGCGAGCTCGACCTCGTACTCGGCGAAGCGGTTGACGGCCATGGCGGCCTTTTCGTTGAGGGCGCGGATCTCGCGCTCGAGCTCGGCGATGCGGGCCTGGGCGGCGGACGCATCTTTGGGTGGTGGTGGCGGCGGCGGGAGGTCGAAGCCGCAGCTGGGGCAGTTGGCGCTGCCTTTGATGGTGAGAGAGGAGGGTGGTGATGTTGTGGCGACGGTAGCGACCATTGTAGACGACATGATGGTGCTGTGTGTGTGATCGATCGTGGTAACAGGCCAAGTAGGCGTTGTCGTGTTTTAGAAGAATTTTTGACGTCAAGGCGGAGACGGTGTCGACATTCGCAACGGTTGTCGAATGTGTTTTGCTCGGTGATGAAAACGAGAAGAGCACGAGGGATCTTCAGGAGAGGAACGAAGACCTCGGTGTTGATATGCGGGCTGAGATGAGAATATCCGCTGTGGCGTCAGCCAGTAGTGGTGGTGGTGGTGGGAAGAGTGGAAGTTGAAATGTGGTTCGTGGAGAACGGGTTGCTGCAGCAAGGCGACAGGCGGGTGGGCTTTTTGTCAAACGGGGCTGTCAGCGGGAGGACGCTTTATTTAAGCACCTTTGCCAGCACGGAACACACGAGGCAATGCCACCTGGAGCTTTGAGGTTGTCAGCTGAGGATTGGCAGCCTGCTAGTTGACGAGTTAGCTGATGAGGCAATCCTGTGGATGGTAAGGTTCGCACCATTGAAAGCGGGCGAGACACTGCGATCCGGTCGGTCCCCTGACGGTGAGGCTTGCAATGTATTTTTAGCGGGCTGGCCAAGGCACGAGCAAGGCACGAGCAAGGGTTGGACCGGTGGTGAAGTGAGGGTCGCGGAAAAAAAGAGAAAAATGTAAAACAAGTTACGTGATGAAGAGAAGAGCAATACAACTGTCCCGGATATTTCTTTCTTTTTCTGTCTATTATGGCTATCAATGTTTATATAACCGTCAATCCCTTGAAACGGTCAAGGCACCGCCCAGCCTTGAGTGTATGCTTGGCACTATCCTAGCCACAGCCTATTTCCAGCTCTGAAGAATCAGAAAAAAGCATTTATTCTACTCTTGAGCACCTACACTCCTCTCAATCTTTTCTTCTTCATTTCTGACAACTCTAGAATGCCTATCGTCGTGATATCGAGAAGCAACCACTGCATTGGTCTGCCAGCGCTGGAATGCGACCCCACCATTGAAAATCCCACAGCGGCCTTGAAACTCCTTACAGGGGGTCCTGCTCGCTGACACCGCTGACGCCATCACCTGTAACTTCTTTCCTTCTTCCTCCCTTCGGTCGTCCATCCACCAGCCAAGAATGCAGTCTCCCAATACATGATGCCACACACAGTCACCTCTAACAATAGTCTTTTCTTCTTCTTACTACTGAGCAGTCACATGCTTTTCGAAATATTGGCAATTGAAACTTTTTTCTTTCTTTTTGAATATGGTGACGGATCTTGAGAGCACCCTAGCATGTCCTTGTCGTCATGAGGGAGCGGTTGTTCCCCTCCAAAGCGGCAAGGCGCGCCCGTTTGAGAGACGTCACAGATCCTGGACCTGACTGATGACAAGGTACGTGCGCACGCTCCTTTGCGACCCCCATGACGGACAGTCGGTGCAACCTCCAGTCTGGCCCTGCGACTGGCTCGTTTTATATCTTGTTGCCCTTGCCAATAAGGACACCCGACCCGCGATCAAGCCGCCTCATGTCCTTATGGACCTCTCATTGGTAGGATGTCCATGCTGCGATCGGGTATATTTGGGCCTCTGCCGTGTTTATATCGTTTTGCTTTGCTGCCTTGCGAGGATTTATGCTTTGCCCTTGTATCGAGATATCGACGCTTCTTTGCTGCAGCGCAGTTAGGCCATGCCTTTGCTTGCACGTAACCTTGATATATTGCCTCTTCAACTCGGCTTGGCCACCTTGCGAAGCTCGCTCGCCCCCGTCTCCGGATCTTGAAACTCTTTCCAGCTCACCGGCACCATGTCGTTGCCCGACTCGCTCGTCGCCATAATGACACCCAGATCGTTGGACGCCGTCGACAGGTAATAATTCGCCTGGTCTCCGAGCGAAATCTGTACACCTCATTAGCACATCTTCTTTCGCTGCTTCTTCTTTGTGAGGGATACATACCACCTGCGCACGCACAATGTCGCCCGGCTTAAACGACTCGTAAATCTTGACCTTGTCCTTTTCCGTCGCCCGCACGTCCTGCACCCGAATCACGCCCTGCCACTCCGTCTGCAGCACCGTGCCGCCCACCTGCTGAATCACCACAATCGCCTGCTTGGGCATCAGCCGCACCACCCGCGCCAGCACCACGTTGTTGACGTCGGGCAGCACCTCGCGCCTGCGGTCGCGTCGCGCCACCGTAATCGTAGCTAATTCCTCCGACGCCGGCGCCGTGATTTTATTGAGGCGCTTCGTGGGGCCGGGCGCCTTCGCCGGCGGGATGACGCTCACGCTGCCCATCAGCGAAGCTACCACATGGCCCTGGAAGATGTGCGTGCCGGCGCCCGGCGCGTACTTGGTCACGGAGCCCAGTACGCGGCCGGGAATAGCGAGGCTTGGTACGTCTGCAGATGCCATTGTCGTTATATTTGAGATTCGTAGAAAGAGCCAATGGTTGTCGTGCTGAAATTGTCACGTACGGCGTTGTTTGTTGGCCGGCCCGTACCAAAAAAAGCTCTGCCAGCTTCAACTGGCAAAAAAAAAAAAAGTGCCCACCGCCATAATGGGGCTGCCACCAACCGGTACATCGGCGCTCGCAAGCTGCCGTGCTTTGCTAAGCAGAGCCTCAAGGAGCAATCTCCACCAAGCCCGTTCTGCAGCTTGTCTCGTTCATGGTGATATTATCCGCAGCTTAAACAGTCAGACTATCAAAAAAGATATCAAGATGACTCTTCGGCACCTTCGGCTCGCTTTGAGTCAACGTCAGACGACCAGATCCCACGCTTGCTTGTTAAGCGGCCCAGCCTGATGGGTAGCCAAATTCCGACGCTGACGACACACGCCCACTAGACGCACAGAGAGGGGTCTGGCCTGGTCCGCAGCCTCTCTCGCCGTGCAAGTCACTGTGCCCAGGCCCAATCCCGACCGACCGGCCGAGAGATCGCTGGCTGTCTCGACCAGAGATTAGGCGATTCATCTCCGCTGTTGCCCGTTTTGCGGGCTGCACACCATCTGCCCAACACGTCGACGGAGATTTCCACTGCTAAATCTAGCGACGAGCCGAACACCTTGGTTCCTGTTGAGTTGACGCGGATAAGGCCGAGGTAGCAACCCAGAAGGAAAGAAAACGTTATCCAAAAGGAAATCGCAATTATGAACCCCTCCATGATATTGTTTGTGTCACTCATCTTGGCTGGTGGGCCGATTGCTGCTCGCTCGCCGGACCGGATCCCGTACCCTTGCCACCACACCTCGCATGGCTGCTCCCGAATTGTGCAAGCTTCCTGCTATTGCTGGGTGCGGCTGTCACTGCAGCCTGTCCGGCCGGTGAACAGCTCCAGTCCGGGAGCGCGAACCCGAGTGCGAAGCTGACACTAGCTAACAAGTCCGAGAGTCTTTTCTACAGCGCAGTTTTGCTTCTGAGTCAAGCTTCTGCATGCTAGCAAGAAACGCCACTACACTGGCGGTGTCTCGCTGCAAGTGCAATGTTTGCCGTACCCTTTTGTTCTTTTAAAGAACAACTTCGATCCGAAACAGTGGAATCAGCACATGCGGCGGCAACAGTGGCATGTCTCAGCGAGAGGCTCAAACAAGCTCTCCCTGGTTTTGTTGCTATGGCACGCCGCACTTTCTCGTCCTGGGACAATTTCCCCGTCTTCTCCATGGCAAAAAGTATGCAGACATTTACCGAGTGATGCGGCGAGGGTACCGTACACACACAGCACACGGCTTTGTGGCTTGCCGCTCGTCTCTGCAAGGCTAAGCCTGTCCAATGACGCTCAAAAGAAATTCATTTTAGCGTCCACCAGCGCCATTCGACACGCAACCATGCTATGAATGTGCTGTAATTACTAATGACAACCCGCCAGACCAGGCCCGTTTTGCGGAGTGGATTTGCTGGCGAGTTGCGGGCGGACTTTGCCTAGGCCCGGACTCTAATACCCGGGTACCAGGCAGCTGCTTCGGTCCCGTCACGGCGTATTTTGTATTTAGTTTCTGTATCCAGCTAAAAGTACCCTCTTTCCCTGTACTTTAGTTCTCTGTTCCCCGGCATCTTTCTCTCGTTGTGGTTTATTATTCAAACTTCGACATTGTTCCTTCCTTTCATAGACACCAACACCACTCACCGGATCGACACCGACCTTAACCCGTGGAACTTGCACTCCTTCTCGGCATCTTGTCGCAAACTCTGGAACGCCACTCATGGCGTAAAGCCGTTGCTCAACACACTTTCTTCAGCGGTCCTGAAACCGCGCCTGCAGTGTCGCAACTAAGCTAATCCCAACGGCGGGCCCAAGACATTCTCTGCATACAAAAAACCGAACCCCGTCACAATGGCCGATCGCCCCGAAAACCGTGACCTCGAGACGCCCGATGCGCTCGCCGCCGTCGTCGCCCAGCAGGATGAATCTGCGCCGCCACCACCGCGCACCCCCGAGGTGCCGCTGCAGCCCAGCGACAAGAGCGACAGCGCCGAGTCGCACAGCGTCGACAACGAAAAGTCGCACCATCCGGCCCCGTCGGAGAGCCACGACGATGGTGAAGAGCTAGCGCCCACGCGCACCAACGCTACCGACGCGAGCGTCGGCACCATGGCCACGCAGGTCGAGCAAAAAGAAAAGACGTGGAAGCAGAAGCTGAACCCGCTGCGCTGGGGAAAGATTCCCGAAATCCCCAAGGAGCCCATCATCTCACGGGAATACGGCGCCAGCATCTTCAGCCAAGTCTTCTTCAACTGGATGACGCCCCTCATGACGGTACGTTTTTGCGCCTCGGCTAGTGGCCGTTGTAAAACGTGTGTGAAAAAAAAAAAGCTAATTTGTGTATAGACGGGATACAAGAGACAGTTGCACGAGCGCGATCTCTGGTCTGTAAATCCTGAGCGAGGAGCCGAGGTCATGACGGCCAGAGTCAGAGCCGCTTTCAAGCGCCGCATCGCGGCCGGCTCCAAGCGTCCGCTGATGATGGCTCTCTACGACAGCTTCACCTTTGAGTTTTGGCTCAGCGGTTTCTGCGCCTTCATCTCCACCATGCTCCAAGTCATCGCGCCCTTTACCCTACGATACCTGATTCGATTTGCCACCGAGGCTTACTACGCTCACGTCACCGGCAGTGACCCGCCCAATATTGGACAAGGTGTTGGCCTTGCGGTCGGCATCACCATGATGCAGGTTGTCGGCAGTCTCTGTATTGGCCACTTCATCTACCGAGGCATGATGTTGGGTGGCCAGAGTCGCGCTGTCTTGATTGGCATGATTTACGACAAGTCCATGGTTATTTCCGGCCGTGCCAAGGCCGGCACTTCAAAAGATCCTCTGTCACCCGAGGAAGGCGGCAAAGAAGAGCTAGACGTCGACAAGGAGAGTGAAAAGGGATCGAAAAAGGGCGATAAAGGAAAAGCGCCCAAGCCGAACGAGATTGGCTGGGCCAACGGCCGCATCGTCAATTTGATGAGTGTCGACACCTACCGTATCGACCAGGCTTGCGCCCTGGGCCATTTCATCTGGACGGCACCGATTGCCTGCATTGTCACCCTTGTTCTTCTCCTCGTCAACCTGACATACAGCGCCCTGGCTGGTTTCGGCCTGCTTGTTCTCGGCGTGCCCCTTCTCACCATGGCCATCAAGAGTCTCTTCGCTCGCCGCAAGATCATCAACAAGATTACCGACAAGCGTGTATCGCTCACGCAAGAAATCATTCAGTCTGTCCGTTTCGTGAAGTTCTTTGGCTGGGAGACGGCCTTTTTGGAGCGCCTAGCCGAGATTCGCTCGAAGGAAATTTACTCGATCCAAATTCTGCTCGCCACCCGTAACGCCATCAACTCCGTTAGCATGGCCCTGCCCGTCTTTGCCTCTATGCTTTCCTTCATCACCTACCGCCTGACCAACCACGGCCTTGCTCCCGCCGAAGTCTTTTCTTCACTGGCTCTGTTCAACAGTCTGCGCATTCCGCTCAACCTTTTGCCTCTCGTTCTCGGACAGATGATTGATGCCATGTCCTCCCTGTCCCGTGTTGAAGAGTTCCTCCTTGAGGAGGAGCAGGAGGAGGATATTGTTGTCAAGCCCGATGGCGAACACGCGATTGAAATGAACAATGCCTCTTTCACCTGGGAGCGCACCAAGAACCAGGAGACTGAGACTCCCACCGACCCCAAGGAGAAGAAGGCTGCTGCTGCTGCTGCTGCTAAGGAAGCCAAGGCTCAGCTCAACTCTACAAACGCTGCTGAAGAGAGTGCTGCCAAGGAGGCTCCCCAGGGCGAAGAGCGTGAGCCATTCAAGCTCCAGGATCTCAACTTTACTGCTGGTCGCAACGAACTTTTGGCCGTCATTGGTTCTGTCGGTTGCGGAAAGAGTTCACTCCTTTCATCCCTTGCCGGCGACATGCGCAAGACTCAAGGTGAAGTCGTGTTTGGTGCTTCGCGCGCTTTCTGCCCGCAGTACGCCTGGATTCAAAACACGTCTCTGCAAAACAACATTACCTTTGGAAAGCCCATGGACAAGCCCTGGTACAAGGAGGTCATTGAGGCCTGCGCTCTCCGCGCCGATCTCGACATGCTGCCCAACGGCGACCAGACCGAAATCGGTGAGCGTGGCATCACCATCTCTGGCGGTCAAAAGCAGCGTCTCAACATTGCTCGTGCCATCTACTTTGATGCCGACATTGTCCTCATGGACGACCCGCTCAGCGCCGTCGACGCCCACGTCGGCCGCCACATCTTTGACAATGCCATCCTCGGCCTCCTCAAGGACAAGTGCCGCATCCTGGCCACACATCAGCTCTGGGTGCTGAACCGCTGCGACCGCATCATCTGGATGGACAATGGCAAGATCCGCGCCATTGACACCTACGACAACCTCATGCGCGACGAGGAAGGGTTCCGCACCTTGATGGAAACCAGCGCCGTCGAGAAGGAGGAAGAGGAGGAGGTCTCCGCTGAAGAGGCGGCTGAGGAGGTGGATGAGGAGAAGAACAAGATGGCGCGCGTGGAAACCTCGGCCGAGGACCGCGCCAAAAACAAGAACAACAAGAAGCAGGCTATGCTCATGCAGCAAGAAGAGCGCGCCGAAAAGTCGGTTCCCTGGTCTGTGTATGCGGGCTACATTCGCTCTTCCGGCAGTCTTCTCAACCTGCCTTTTGTGGCTCTCGTTCTCATCCTGTCCCAAGGTGCCAACATTGTCACCAGCTTGTGGCTGTCGTGGTGGACTTCCAACAAGTTTGGCTACTCTGATGGCGTCTACATTGGCGTCTACGCTGCACTCGGCGCCTCCCAAGCCTTCCTCATGTTTGCCTTTTCCGTGCTGCTGACCGTGCTTGGCACCAATGCCAGCAAGGGCATGCTGCGCGATGCCGTCACCCGCGTGCTGCGCGCGCCCATGTCCTTTTTCGACACCACGCCGCTCGGCCGCATCACCAACCGCTTCTCGCGCGACGTCGACGTCATGGACAATAACCTGACGGATGCCATTCGCATGTTCTTCTTCACGCTCGCCAACGTCACGGCCGTCTTCATCCTCACCATTGCCTACTACTACTACTTTGCCGCCGCGCTGGTGCCGCTCTACATCCTCTACATGATTGCCGGCACCTACTACCGCTCGTCGGCGCGCGAGGTCAAGCGCTACGAGTCCGTGCTACGCTCCAGCATGTTTGCCCGCTTCAGCGAGGGCCTCAGCGGCGTCTCCTCCATCCGCGCCTACGGCCTGCGGGACCGCTTCATGGGCGACCTCCGCAAGTCCATCGACCAGATGAACGCGGCCTACTACCTCACGTTCGCCAACCAGCGCTGGCTCTCTGTCCGCCTGGACATGATTGGCAACGTCCTCGTCTTTGTCGTGGCCATTCTGGTCGTCACCTCTCGCTTCAACGTCAACCCCTCCACCGGTGGTCTGGTGCTTAGTTACATGCTGTCCATTGTGCAGATGCTGCAGTTCTCCATCCGTCAGCTCGCCGAAGTCGAAAACGGCATGAATGCCGTCGAGCGTCTGCGCTACTACGGCCACGAGCTGGAGGAGGAAGCGCCTCTGCACACCGTCGACGTTCGCCCCAGCTGGCCGGAGAAGGGCGAGATTAAGTTTGAGAACGTCGAGATGCGCTATCGCGCTGGACTGCCGCTCGTCCTCAAGGGCCTCTCCATGCACGTCCAGGGCGGCGAGCGTATCGGTGTTGTCGGACGCACCGGCGCGGGCAAGTCGTCCATCATGGGCACGCTCTTCCGTCTTGTGGAGATTTCCGGTGGTAGCATCACCATTGATGGCCTCAACATTTCCACCATTGGCCTCGGCGACCTCCGCAAGCGCCTCGCCATCATACCCCAAGACCCCACGCTGTTCCAGGGCACCGTCCGCTCCAACCTCGACCCCTTCCAGGAGCACGACGACCTCGCCCTGTGGTCCGCCCTGCGCCAGGCCGATCTTGTCTCCGCCGACGCCAGCATTGACGACCGCTCCGACCCCTCGCGCATCCACCTCGACAGCATCGTCGAGGACGAGGGTCTCAACTTTTCGCTCGGCCAGCGCCAGCTCATGGCGCTCGCACGCGCGCTCGTGCGCGGCTCGCAGATTATCGTCTGCGACGAGGCCACGTCCAGCGTCGACATGGAAACCGACGACAAGATCCAGCGCACCATGGCGGCGGGCTTCCGCGGCAAGACGCTGCTGTGCATCGCGCACCGCCTGCGCACCATTATCGGCTACGACCGTATTTGTGTCATGGACGCCGGCCGCATCTCGGAGTTAGATACGCCTGCGAATCTGTACAGAAACGCGGATGGCATCTTTAGAGGCATGTGTGAGCGCAGCGGCATTACGCTGGCGGATATTGAGACGGCGGCGCAGACCATGGCGACGATTGATAGCAGTACCGGCGCTGCGCCGCGTATTGCGTCCTCGACCGATTAAGTTTTTATTTTCAGTTTTCATTCTTGGGTGTAAAAAGTTTTTTGTGTATATAGATTGGTTATAATTGGGGCGCGGCATAAGTCATATAGAGAGAGAGAACAAACAGCATATATCGCCGAGTTTGTAAACTTGGTTAAAAGAATTACAAATTTGAATTATTTTACAAATATGGGCCATGATTTTGATGTGAAATGGCAGATTGGATAGATATGGTAGGTGAATGAGCTCGTTTATACTTGGTCGTGCAAGGCTCGCGAACGGGGCGCTAGTCCGTGAGAACACTCGTGCTTACGGGGGTCGAGGGGAGAGATTTTGCAAAGACGTCTTGTTTCTTTCTTCTGCGTCTTTTCTCACATACAGGTAACAAAATTGTGAAGTTCACTCACTAGCTTCTTTTCTTTTCTTTTTGTTTGTAGTGCAATTGGACCTGTCACCCGTGACGGACACCCGCCATCATGGCGGTAACCAGCCTCACGCCCGAGGTCATCGCCCTCGCCATCGCCTACATCGCCGCCTACCACTTGCTCATCGCGCTGCTCCTCACTTTCCTCCCCAAAACCGCCATTATCCCACGCCTTCTCGGCGCGCTGCTCCTCGCCGCCATCGCGCAGTACGGCATCATCCAGCGCGCCATTGTGCTCACCGGCCCGCCGGCGCGGCACTCGCCCCTCAGCGGGATGCTCATGATTCACTACCTCGGTCTCTTGGAATTTCTCCTTCTCATCCGTGCCGATGCCGCCACCCTCACGACCCTCGCGGTACACGATCCCCGTTCGTCTGCCACGAAAAACCAATCGGTGAGCATAGGGGGGAAGATCTGGCAAGCGCTGTCGCTGAGCTGCAACGCGCGACGAATCGGCACGCCTTGGCAGGTGAAGAGCGTCTATCCCCGGAAAGGTCAGCAGACGAAATGGCGGTTCGTGATGCATGTGCTGCCGAGGGTGGTGCTGGGGTATATACTCGTGGACGCGCTCAATCAGGGCCCGGCGCCGGAGGCCCAGCTGATTAGCCCGGCGAAGCAGACGGCGTGGCGGCTGTGGACGCTGACGGGCGAGGATGTGGGCTTTCGGCTGGCGGCGACGATGGCGTTTTGGACGATTACGTACTCGATATTGTATGTGATGATGCATAGCGTCGCGCTGGTGTCGGTGGTTCTGGGGATGAGCGGCGTCGAGTTTTGGCCGCACCTGTTTGGGCCGATGCGGGAGGCTTATACGCTCCGTGGTTTCTGGGGGTACGTTTCCCATTCCCTCCCTTTCTTTCGTGTCCCCATTTCTCCCTCTCTCAACAGTGAGATCAAAGTACAACTTGGATTACGACTAACACGGGGACTAGTACATTCTGGCATCAGCGCCTTCGCAGCCCTCTAACCGCCTTCGCCGACTTCATCTGCGATTCCATCCTGCGCATCCCGCGCGGTACCGCCCTCTCCCGGTACGCCCGCCTCACTTTCGTCTTTGCGCTCAGCGGGCTGCTGCACCACCAGGGCGACATGCTGTACGGCCTGCCGCCGACGGAGCTCGCGTCGATGGCGTTTTTCCTGCTGCAGCCGGTGGGCGTCATGGCCGAGGACGCCGTGCACGCGGTGACGCGCAACTGGCCGCTGCCGAAGACGGTGCGGCGCGTGGTTGGGTATGGGTGGGTGATGGGCTTCTTGGTGTGCACGACACCGACGTGGATGTTTGCGGTGGCAAGACATGGGCCGGCGCCGGATATGATGCCGTGGCCGGTGGCGCGGCCGCTGATGGAGATGCTGGGAGGGAAGGAATGATAGCATACCGAGACAAATACGACGCCAGGTTTAGAGGTTATAGAAATAGCAACACATCTTATTAATAGTACTAATTACTAGAGTAATGGCAGGATATTCTTTAAAAAAAATATTGAAGAGATATAATAGTACATAGTAGGAATATCTTTCTCGCTATTGTCTCTATTGTTGTTTACCATATTCCTATACTACTCTTCACTTTCTTCCCTACAATACCCTCTTCTCTAGTCTTCTGGCTCGCCTGCCTGCAAGTTGCTTGTGGATCTATTTCTTAGTAGTCGATCGTGGGATATAGTCTGGATCTTGAGGGAAGAGTATTATGTTAGTTATTTTCATTTTAGCTACAGCCGTGTCCTCGCGCGTTAGAGCAGACGAGTTGTCGCCGGTCGTCACATGAAGAAGGGAAGTATAGTGTTGAATAGGATTACCGTGATTATGTATGCGCCGGGGAATATATTTACGTTATGTAAACTTTCAGACCACTCATAATTTTGCTAATTTTGCTTAAAACGATTTAACAAGCATTCATATCGTGATCAAGCCCGTAAGATGCCCAGTGCGACGGTGGCCGATACGCAGGAGAGGTAACATGCTTCGCCAATGCGTGCGCAGCTGCAAATGCTTTTCAACACGTGCTAAATTGCTTCTTTGATGCTGTTTTTAATTGACATTATAATTCACGGCGACGTGATCTGGTGTTGGCTAAATAGTGTGGTAGTTACTGGGCGTTGTCACCCCTGTTCCGACAGCCATTTTTTTCGCGACATGCAGGTTCTTGTCAGCCTCGCCATCGATCAGCCCCCCTCATTCACACCACCGTGCCGTTTCCTCACTACAGTTCAGCTTTTACGAGCTCTTTCAGAGTGCCTCAGCCATCAGATTTTCCATCATGCGATTCATGGTTGGGTGGGCTCGTATGTCAATTCTGCCCTCGCCGCACCACTCACAGGATACTAACCTTTCGCCTGCGCTAGGCTACCTCCCCTCTGTTGGATATCACCATGTGCAGATGATAGTCGCCGCGATCTCAGTAATACTCGCATGTACGCACCAATAGTTCATTAATCTTTTCTGGACTCGATAACCTCTAACAATTGGCCCTCGCAGCTATAATGCTTGCAGGATGCACCTCCGAGAGCATGAGCTCGCTGCATCTCCTCTCGCTGTCCTACACGGGTGCGGGCGGAGCTGTGCCTGAAAATGCCGGCATGGTCAACGGAAACACGTCGACCGTCTTTGCAGATCTCGCTCGTAATGCGCGCCTCGAAGTCCGCGCCTCATACTTTGGGCTGTGCGCCAAATCGCCCAACATCGCTAGCGGCTGGATCTGCTCCCGCAGCGCCGCTTCCATCGCCGCCGTCGTCGCCGAGGCAGGAAACTCGAGCGCAAAGGCAGTTAATGGCGGCGCTTCCCTCGCAGACCCGCTCAACATTGTCTACATGGCCAGCAAGTTTCGCACCGACATCGTCTTTGTCGGCCTGCAGTGAGAGAAGCCCCCTCCCCAGTCCAGACCCGGGCCAACTGCCGTAACCCACCATCGTTGAAGGCTGACTCGTTTGATTTGTTATTTGACGCCTTTTTGCAGGATCATTGCTATTATACTCATCGTTTTAGTTTTCCTTTGTTTGGCTACTTTTCCTAGCTGGTACGGCGACGAAGACTCAGAGGGCTCAGAGAGGGTCGTTCCCGCCATCCCAGCCCGCGCCGTGGCGAGTATGGCAGCCTTCGCCGCAGCCGTCGCGTCCATACTAGGTCTTTTGAGCAGCTTTTGGCAGCACCTATCCAGCTCAGCAACGGCCACTGCCTACGAGACGGCTACATACGGCGCCGTGCGCGCGCAGGTCGGTGCCGCTGCCGCGGCGCTCGCCTGGACGTCTTTCTTTTGCCAGGCCGTTGTTTTCATTTCCTGTATTCTTACGGTGGTCACTCTTTCTATAGTGCAAGGGTTAGTGTGATATCCTTGGTGGGTTGATGCATGCCATGGGACTTGTGAGGACCCGAGTAGTGCAGTGCAGTATTGGAGCATTGCGACTTCAGAATTGGGATCAAGTCGTGGCATGGTAGTCATGAGATAGATATTTTCATGTTCAACGTTTAGCATAAATAAACTGGATTCTGCTATACGAAGCTCTCGGCATCATATAACGCCGGTAGACTCTGTAAGCTTGGTTGAGGCTGAAGACATCTGCAAGCCAGCCCGCACCTTGCTCACGAGGTTGTACATCCACATCGCTATGAAGGTGAGTAGCATAACTAACCCAATCACTACCGTCACGGCGGTTTTGATGTTGGTGGCCAGATGAGCTGTCCATAAAACAATGATTACGATGCCACAAACTGCGAGCTGCACGGCAACTAGCACAAGTGACCGGCTCGCCGCAGGCTTTGCCATGCGCTTGATCGCGCTGAACCCCTTGGCCACTACGTCCAAATTGAACGCAATAAGGATAAAGGGTATGGAGAGGCCCAGTCCCACAGCCACTGGAGAGAATGATTAGCATGATTTGTACCAGTCCGGGGGGGAGTCCATCGTACCCATGTATTTGACCACATAAGTCAGCGGCAGCTTGCCATTCGCCGTGAACTGCAGCTCCTCAATGTTGATGGCGAAAAACGCCGCCATGAAGGAAATGGGAAGCTATTGACAACTTAGTTCCAAGGCACACAGTACAAAAAGGATTAGATAAGCTTACAAACACAATTGTAACAACTGTGAATAGAACAATTGCATTTCCCTGGCGAGCCGTGTCCCTTGCCTGCTGCGCCGCAGAAGCAGCCTCCAGCTGGCTCGCATGTTTCTGTTTTAGATCCGTGATTCGATAAAACTTGTACCCGTCAGTACCCACGCGGATTCGTCTTGTCCAGTTCGCCTGTTCCTCTTACCGACTGTTCAACTTTTTTCGCCGATTCTTCCATTCCCTGAATCCGTGCCAAGTTGCTCTCACGAACTGCAGTGTCGACATTGAACAGCGACGACACGGCGTCATATATGTCCGACGAAGCCGAGTTCCATTGAACTTTTATGCCGTTGAAGGAATTTACGACATCCTTTTGATCTTCGAGCACAGTCTTTAATATCTCCAGCTCGTCTAGGATGTCAGCAATCTCAATCAAACTTTCAATCTCATGTGTGATGCTGCATAGTGTCGATGTCTCGACAGCCTCGTGAACTTCCTTTAGACAATGAGCAGATCTATCAACCTGTAATTCTCGTCATTAGTCCTCTGAGTTCGAGTCAAACGCATTCATAAACTTGCCAGATTCGTGAGACACTGCTCGAAAAAGTCAAAAAACTGAAACTCGTCTGAAACTCTGCGCTGGTCAAATACATCAACACAGCGTGAGGCAACAAGACTCGCGATATCGTGAACAGAGACTATGGGCGATCTCCTGCCGTCCTTGAGATGTTTCATAATACCTTGATGAATATCCATCGGGTCATCCCTTGCGACAGTAGTCATTGCCCTTACTTCGTCACCACGAGCTGTGTACGTTGTCTTGTACCCGTGACGCTGTTTGGATACGAATTCAACGGAACCCCAATGCAAGGGGGCATGTCTCTGCAGCGATACTTAGCGACAGGTGGCCGACGAATATAGGGGTTGTTAACATACCGGGGCGGTGGCTTTGGGTCTCCGTAGCTGTGGCCCTTGCTCCGCGGCTCGCCGGTGTAAAAAAGGAAACAGTCGCCTCAGCGCATTTTGAGCGCCTTGTGGGCCACTTCTGGGCTGAAAGTGCAATGTGACATCTTTGCTGATGGCATCCCACCTCAACGGTGAACATGTAACCAGTGTATCTGCGAAAGGATGTCAGTGAGCCACTCATCCAGCTAGTTTGTGATGAGAATTTCATCTGCTCTCACTCTCTTCTAAAACCCACATCCACAGCTGGTCTACCATGAATAACTTGGGCTCTTGGTGTCTTGACTTTGTATGTCTGTACACAACCTGATCGCCATCACGCTCCTTAATACTGCCGAGGTGGGAGTACTTGTACTGATCCAGGGTCCGCCGCGGCTGAAAACCGCGATCGTCGACATGTGTACCGCCCATGTACCCCAAGATGAGATCATCTTGAAGACTTGTGCTGGTGTGACGCGTTGAAACTTCTTGCTGCTTTTCCCCTTCTCCGCGCACCGCCGAGGGTTTCTCTGCCTCGGAGGGAAGAGACAGACCCTTGGCATGCGCGGCATCTGCCATTTCGTGACTTGTCAGACCCCTTGGGGGAAATGTTCTGAAGCTTGCGGCGTCCAGATTCCGGGAAGTGTGGTGTATCGATGGTGCACGTCCGGTGGACCAGGCCCTGGTAATATCGGCACCGCCATACTCTGCCAGGCTGGCTGGGGACATGACACGAGGTGCTTGCTTCCCACCACGCCTACCCATTATTGAAGTGAGAGACGGAAGCCCTCCTCCTCCGAGGGGATTGTATGCAGCGTCCTCGTCAACATTTTCTTCTCCTATATCAGAGTCCCCGCGACCTGCAAACCAAAAGCCAAATGCCCTCATGTCGAAGCGTGTCTTGGCTGCTTCGAGCGCGTGTCTCATGGATTGAAACGAATTAAAAGTTTCAAAGTGCAGAAAGGGCAGCTGTAATAAAACGGATTAGCGCTGATTTAACAAGCTCTACCCGCGGCCACTCGACATACCACCAACATGACTTCCTTGCTTGTCGCGTCATCGCCCACATCATTTGTCTATATGAAGTGTCAGCATCTAATATAGGTATCACCAGAGCTGATCCGTCTGTAAAGAGTAGGAAGATCTCACCGGAGTACAAAACGGCTTTAAGAATGCGTTTCCCGCCGCCGCTGCTTTTGTCTGCTTCGGCTGAGCAAAATTCAACTGCTCCCGGGCAGACTGTTCCAGTCGTTGCAGCTTCATCCGCCGCTTCTCCGCCTTGGGAAGGCCATCTTTCTCCGCCTTGAGTCGTGTGATGAGATGCTCTGCCCAAGTTAGGTTGTTCGCAGGAATGTGATACCACGTAAAGTCAGGCTCATATCGAATCCCCGCCTCCTCTCTCGCCGCATCCAGCAGAGCCTTGGGTCCGTCGCCGTACAGCACGCTATGCACACTCGCGGTGACGGGCAGCCACTCCTCCACACTGCCACTGGCGTAAAAGTCCACCATTGTGACGTCGAAGCCGCGACACGCACTCTGCTTGTGCACGTCGTCCTCGGACGGCGGCATGATGAACTGCAGCGCAGAGACCTTCTTCGGCTTCGTCTTTGCCGTCGGCGTGGTGATGCGTGGCCCTTGAATGGCGCCCTGCACCTGGAGCGCCTGGAGCATCTCCGGATTCTGCACCATCAGCTCTGGCAAGTCCAGCACAGCGACGCCTCGTATCGTCGTGCTTGCGCCCCGTCTCAGAAGCAGCTTCGCGATATCAACATTGTCCGCCTGGACGGCAAAGAACAGCGGCGTGCAGTCATCGGCGTCGGATTTGTCGATGCTGGCGCCGGCGTCGAGCAGCAACGCCGCTACTTCGATATGGCCCCCCTTGCAAGCGGCGAGGAGAGGGCTGTTGAACCGCGCCTTGCTCGAGTCTGGTTCGGCGGCTCGGTCGAGCAACTGCCTCGCGATCGCGACGTTGTCCCGCGCGGCGGCGATGATAAGCGGCGTCATCCCATCGCCGTTGAGCTGCTCCGTCACGGCGCCGGCGTCCAGGAGGAGCTGGACAATCTCCGAGTTCTCATTCTGCACCGCGACATGGATGGGGGCGTCCCACATGGCGAGCCTGTTGGGGTTTGCATTGTTCTCTAGCAGCATCCGGGCCAGTTCCGTGTTGCCATCCGTCACCGCGATATGCAGTGGGCTCATGCCCTGCACCCCTCCCGTCACGTCGAGCTTGGCCCCATTCTGCACGAGAAGTCGCGCAATATCGAGGTATTGGTGGTGGCATGCGACTTGCAGGGCCGTCCAGCCATTGTCCAGCACGGCCTCCAGATTCACATTGGTGCTGTCGGTGGCCAAGGTGGCTCGAACAGCAGCTGTGTCGCCAGCTAGGCACTCTTCGAGCAGCTTGGTCACCGGGCGTTGAGACCCTGACGGAAATGATTGCCGGTGCATGGCATTTCGGGCATAATTGTCAGCACTGGTCATTTCAACGCCATTGAAAATAGGTTGAGAACTGCCTGTCTTGCAGACAATGAGGCTGATTTGCAAGTCCCCTTGCTGCATAGCTGGATTAGATACAGGGGTCTACTAATTTGCCTGTCAAGCAGCGCGGATGATTAAGGCTCCGCTGGACGGAATTGCAGCTGGCTCATGGCTGATTTCTCGGACTCAAAGCATTCAATATTTAATACTATTTGGGTAGAATAACCAATGTCGTAAATATTAATTAATTAGGATATAGCGTACTGTGATTGATTCCAGTTGTCCTAGAATACGTTAGGCGTGGCGCACTGGTGAGTCGATCCACAATCTGGTAACCGTCGCTCACTAGGATATTGTCACGCCAAAAAGTAGACGGCCTACACGAGGCCTAGTATTCCTATCCCTGATATATCCTGCGCGACAGCTATCAACTCGCACATGGCAGATGACGCAACTAGATATACGAACGGAAACCAGCTTGGGTCAAAGTCACTTCCACATGGGCGAACGAATGTTACATCTATATGCCCAATGGGCCGCTTCAATTATTAACCGGCGAGGCGTTTGCTCACCAGACTGCGTCTACTAATAGTGTATGGTACAACCCGTCAATGTCCCTCCAAAGGAAAAGAAAAAAGTCCAAAGCGAAGTATGTGCTAGCTGTTATCAGCTAATAGGAATGAATACGTGAAAAAAGAGAAAATAAAAAGGATAGCAGATATCAAAATGAAAAACACCCTCTCCGAGTAAAGCCCCCAGAATCCAACCTTTATTCAAAAAAAAACGCCTTTTCAAAAGGAATGTCGTGGTATATGCAAAGTGCAAGAGAGAAAAATTGTGTGTGGCGCAGCTGTCGTCTGTTTGAGGGTCTGTCCAATCATCGACGAGATCCAGGCATGTGAGGTGGAGGAAGAGCGGAAGGATCCTCGGCCAGCAGATCCTCGAGGTAGGCACTCGGGGCTCTTTGGCCAGGCGCGAGCGGCGTGGCGAGGTTTATCGAAGAGGTGCTGGCGTCATGTCGGGCTTGGAACAGGGGAGACTCGGGCGGCGACCCGTTGAGCGTATTGCGAGAGCCGTTAGCATACTGGCCAGACGCCGGGTTGAGGTTGGACAGGCTGATAGACTGGCCCTGCTGCTGCGTGGGCGCGGCCGAGCCAGCGGCGTAGAATCCAGAGGGCAGATACGTCGATCCGCGGTTGCCGCCGGCGCCGCTGTTGGCCGCCGTGGGCGAGAAGAAAAGGTTGGACTGGCTGGGGTCGGACGAAGGCACCGGGCCGCGGGTCGAGCGACGGTTGGCGCGGCGCGAGGTGCTCTGGCCGAGGGAGCGCGTCGACTCCTGGTCGGTGTACTTGTAGAACGGCGCGGGCGGCGCGGGGAAGGCGGCGGCCGAGTTCTTGGAGCTGACGACGTGCTGGGCCTTGGCGGCGCGCTCGACGGAGCGGTGGAGCAGCAGGCTGGAGACGGCGCGCCAGACGAGAACAGCGACAAAGAAGGCACCGAGGATGGCACCGACGGCGATGAAAACGGTGCCCTCGGGGGCGCTGCTCGACTGCATAAACGGCGCGTCCTTGGTGTCGGGGACGGCGGGCGGCGGGAAGGTGCCGATGGGCACGACACCCGTCAGGGTCGGCAGGCCGGTGAGGCCGCCCTGCTCCGTGTTGCCGCCACTGGAACCTTTAGTCGGGCTGGAGGTCGTCTTGGGCGGGTCGGTCGTCTTGGAGTCGGTGGACTTGCTGTCGGTCGGGCTGGGCGTGGACTTGTCGTCGGTCTTGCTGGCGGAGGAGGACCCGGAGGGCGACGCAGACTCGCTGGCGGAGGCAGAATCACTCTTGCTGTCGCCATCGGCGGCACGGACGGGCACGACGATGCCGTTCAAAAGAGCAAACGCCGTGAGCAGCGAGGCGCCGCCAGGGATATGGTTGGCAGGGCGCATCGTGGGCGTCGAGAAGAGAAAGAACGAGGGTAAAGAATCGAAATGCGTGGCGAAGCGTTTGCAAGATGAGGATGCAAGTCGTCGAGGCGGAAAGGGGGCGTTAAAAAGTCGCTTCGGCGGTGAAAGAGAAGAGAATGTCGATGCGTTGTCAAATTGTCTCGCCCAAAAGATATTGCCAACGTTGAAACAGGGATGAGGCTTGGCCAGGGTCGATCTCGTCCGGGTGTCTGCGTTTGCGCGTCGGGCGGAAGTCGATGTATTCTGTTGGTGGGTAGAAGTGAAATAGCGGAAAAAATACCAGATGGAATACAGTAACGAGAGAAGAAGAAGGAAATATGCTGCAGGCTTAAAAGCAGGCGAGACTCGTGGTGGGAAAAGACGGTTGATGGAGAGAAAAGTGGGAGGAGGAAGGGCCAGTGATGATCTCCTTTTCTCGCGGGCGCAGGACAAAGCCAGGTACCAATGTACCTCTCAGGGCTTCCAGGGCATGTCGTAGCGGGTTTAGCGGTAGAAACACGCTGTAACTCGGCCCGCCTGGTCTAGCACCCAGCATCCTTTGATTCGTGGGATGCATGCACTCTCTATTTGCGTAATACCCAACTTCTACAACATTAACCTCGCCTTGTCAAAATCACACAGTAACCCTGAAAAGCCTGAATGTTCATCAGCACCTACAAAGATAGCGTGCAAAACTCAATGTTGGCGGTATTCCAGTGACGCGGCCCCACTTGCTTATAATAAACACCACCAAAAAAGCAGCGCAAGACAAAAGGTACATGAGATGTCTCACCTAATTTGGTGCGAAACAAAGCAAAAATAGCCCACCTCAACAAGTACCGCTTGTCCCGCCCTCGCCCGCTGCCATGATGCCATTGTTGCCACGGCGCCCACAACAACTTCTCGTATTCTCACGGCTCGGCTCGCAACACGAGATCTGCCATCCACTGGCGGAAGAATATATCGGCTACCATCTGACTGTCTTTGCGGTATTCCCACAGTCGGATACTGTGTACCAATGTGCCCCAACAGGGGTCACAAGTGTGGTAAACAGAACAACTTCCGGAAGGATAAAGAGATACATTACAGACTTTCGTTATATATTACTGTATTGCGTAGCTGGGAAGCTTACAAGTAGTCAATAGGTCCCGTTTTCACAACCATGCAACCATCCTCGCGTATACATCCACACAATGAGTATAGACAGGTGCTGAAGCATATTGATGCTGGGGCATTCTTGCGCTGAAGCAGGGCAAATGTTTTACACAACACCCTGGCGGCCTTTACTGCGCAATTCAGCTGGAGCCTCAATGCGAGAACGAACCCCAGAGGAATAAAAGGGAATAGTACAGTTCTGCTACTACCCTGGACTTTCATAAGATATTTTCGCAAAGCGGCTGCCAGACCCAGAGTGTTTGATGGGCTGAAGAGATCGGCAAGGTTTCGGATTTACCCCAGGGATACCAGGAACTTGAAAACATCAGCGCCTTTGTTTGCTTGATGGTAAAGCAACGTGTTTCCTCATTTCGCCGCAGCACCCTAGCGCCAACTCACAAGAACATTAGCAAATATGAACTTTACCGCTTCAAGTTACAATACATTTTCGAGTAAACGTCCCGGGAATGCCAAAACCTCAGCCTTGCCTAGCATGAGTATATGACAAGGTAGCATGGCAGGATCCAGCCCTCCAGTTCGCCAGACGCGCTGCTGAGCACTGCCATTGAAATTCGAGCAACTGTAGTCGTCCGCGCACCACCTGGGCGCATGCAGACCGTCACGCGCAGCTCCTTGAAAAGGCGTCCAAGACAGTATATGAGATGCATGCATGTGGCTGCCTACCACTAGTGATGCATTTGTGACGAGTCAATGTGTGCTAAAACGCTGATACAACAGTGACTGTTTTACTGGGTAGCTGTGACGAAATTACAGCCATTGATAAAGGGCAAGGTATCGTGAGCACACCATACAAAATTAATCTGGTCTGGCTCTGCATCAGGCGCACTTTGGCGGAGCAGTCCAGCTGCAGTAACACGACTTGGACGATGTAGGCATGATCTTTATTTAAAGGTGGCAATATGTGCGTTGGCAAATTTCGCGGCCTTTTGGACCAGCAATCAGTGGCCTCGCTTCTCAGCGTCGAGAATACAGAGTATGGGTGGAACTCACCTTCTTGCGTAAAAGAATTTCTCCTGGAATTGACAAAGCTCTCGGCGAGAGAGCGCGCGATGCACATGGCAAGAAGTTCACTAGACTCAGCCTGCACAGACTTGGGGAAGTCATGTCACTTTCAATGCTATGGGATGTCACACTCTCCACACACAGCCGCATGCACCTCCACATTGGCGATCCAACCAGGCATTGACACGATGGCTCACAGATGCCAGGCGTTAACCCCGCCCACAGCCTCAGAGCGAGTCGGAGCAGATAAGTGATCGGCAGCATTTATCGAGGCTGCCAAGATGGTTAATTTATTCCCACGAACTAAGCCATGCGTTACCCCGCGAAAGGCTTCGAACTAACCCGACATGTAGAGAGCCATGGGTGTAATGTACATAAGGGAGAGCTGAGAATGCATCCAAAAGAAAAGTTGTGGCAGGCTGCATCTATCTTACGCTTTTATAGAAAAGGGCCTTCATTGTCATGCCAAGTCAATCATTGAAGCAGGCACCTGAGACTGGGAGCCAGACTACAGCACCTCCTAATGGCGAAGAATTACTTACGCAGTTGATACAGCTTTTGCACCCATTCTGTGAGGGGAAGAATGGCAAAAGCCTGCAGTCTATTATACGGGGCCATGATACTCTGCAAGCAGAGCTTAGTGATCTTCGCACGACTTATAATACCAACCTCCGCACGCTGGCGCAACAGCAGATCGACTGGGATGCTGAGCGCTCCAGTCTTCAAGAGGCTGTCGAGGCAGAAAAGGCACGTTTTGAGCAAAGTTTAAGCAACCAAAAAGATGCCAGCAAAAAACTTGAAACTGAGCGAGCACATGCAGAGAGTCTACGCCGTCAGATACAAGATAATGAGCGACAGATCAAGGGTCTCATTGACGCCAAAAAAACTGCGGAAGGTTCTGCCACAACATTGCGAAGCGAAAAGGAAACGATGCAAACGCGCATGAAAGACATGGGCCAAAAGAATCGCGAACTTAAGGATGAGCTACAGCAAGCTAGTCAGCGTTATGACGCGGGCATCGAGACGTTGAACGGTGTCCAGGAATCCCTCACAACTGTTCGATCTTTCCTAGTTCAGTTGCAGGGATTAGATGACACCAAAAGAACTGCTATGTCCGTACAGCCCCCAACCAATCGATGCTGACAAGAACTGGAGCTAACGGAAGCGCTTGCATAGTCGCGATGGCTTGGCAGACCTGTTCCATAGCGCCATGGATCTGTTTCAGTCCGCTATTTACCACGATATTAGCGATGAAGTCATTTCTGGAGGTGGCTTTAAACCTCAAGCGGTCCCACTTCCAGCTTCAAACTCTGCCGCGGCGAAGCAGATGAGAGTGGTGGCTGGGCTAGCAGCGTGTGGGCGGGCACTTGAGCGGCACCTGTTTCGTGACTCTTTCTTGACGCATAGCCATGAACTGGACAAACAGCTGCAACACCTTGCAACAACTGACGGCCTGCATCATGCTTACGTGCGCGCGGCTCTGGCAAAGGTGCTACCGGAGACACAGAAGCAAGTCCAGAGCAGTGCAACTGAAAAGGTGATCAGCGAGGTCATGCTGGTTGTTGACAAATGGTCCCCAGATGAGCAGGCACTGAGATCTGGATTAAAGCGCATCTGTGATAAGGCAATGGACTGCTGGGCATTGGCTCAGACGGTGGAAGACAGGATCTGGCCAGACTTCCGCTTTGAGCTACCGGAAGACTGGCAGCCGCTGCCGATACCACCCACACGCGCCACACCGACGGCCAATGCGCCCAACGGAAAGAAAACGCCAAACACAGGCAAGGCGCAGCAGAACAACACGCCAAATCGTGAGCCCCAGCAGATCCTCGCGAGTGACGTCGTTCAAGTTGTGTGGCCGACATTTTTTGCTGCCGAGGCTCAAAATCCGAGCAGCGCCGACACGATGGACCAGGATAGGTTGCACTGCGGGTATATCCTCACACAGGCTCAAAGCCAACAAGCCGAGGAGGAACTATCGCAGAGGGCGGCAAGGCGGACCAGGCGGATCGAATCGGCGCCACAGAAGAAACGGCGAGACTCGGGGGTTTTTTTATCTGGGAGTGTTTTGGGCGGTTCAAGAGGAAACTAAGCCCAAAACATCTATAATCACCATTCTTGGAGGCTTCTTGCCGTACTGCTTCAGTTAAGCAGCTGATTTAGAAGGCAGGAATGGGCCGTGGGAACCTCTTGTGGTAGATCGAATTATTATGTTTTGCAATTTTTAGGGCTTCAACAGCCCAGAAACCCCTTAGGAAAGCGACCTTCAACTTCGCAACGCGGGCGGGGAAGAGTCAGCGGCGGCAGGCTCGATGTGATGGAGGATTAATGTTTGTTCTTTTCAATTGAGGAAGGCTAGGCAGATAGTTTGAATATCGATCTCATCGCGCAACTCTTGGAACGAATTCACCCGGTATAATTCCTAAAAAAATACATTATATT
This sequence comes from Paracorniculantispora psalliotae, assembly GCA_002796755.1. Lineage (NCBI taxonomy): Eukaryota > Fungi > Ascomycota > Sordariomycetes > Hypocreales > Cordycipitaceae > Paracorniculantispora > Paracorniculantispora psalliotae. The sequence continues at coordinate 834,534 of PHFE01000022.1, read as the reverse complement.
GGCTCCAGGCCATCGGTGATATATTAATAATCAGTCTTCAAGCCTGACATCAGAGGTTGTGGTGAGGACAGCCCTGAAATGGTCATCACTCTTAACTATACACTCACGCCGGCCCTTCGCCAGCCAACCAGGAAGGGAAGGGTCTCTATCCATCGTATGCTTGTAGTCTTATTCTGCGCTGTTGAGTTATTGTTGGAAAACAAGGTGGCCTGGGACGATAGGGCGCTGAAATGACAAGCGAGTAGTCGATACATCAATGTCTTCTAATCGCACCTAAGATCGTGGCGTGGCGACTACGTACCAAGGCTCTTTCACTTGACTATGTGCAAGGGGCAAAATCTAGATCGTTCACGTACCGTGCCAATTTGTGAACGTCATGGTGCGGCAGCTCTCAGATGCGAAGCACAGAAAGGTCAGGGTGCGGCTCGCCTATGAGCGCAGTAACAGCAAAATAGTAAGGAAAGTCCGCTGCACCACTCGCGCTGTTCGAAGAATCCAGAAACATCTTCGGCTATTTAAGTATGCGAAGCGCCCTACGAAAATCGGCCGGCCGAGAACCATAACGCTTTGTATCTGTATATTAGCTGTTGAGATGTGAATAGCCAGAAACAAAACTACACTCATCCTCGTCAACCCTCACGTTGGGCAGGTATTGATAGAGCCAGTTTGAACACAGCAGCCCGCCGACACGCCGCACGAACAGTCCTCTCGTACGTCCCGATAGAAGTCCTTCCATCGCTTCCCATTCTTGTCCTTGGATTCAGCACAACCGCACAGGCTAACACGAGCACAAATGTCAGCACCGCTATCTCCGAAAGAAACCATCTTAGAGTGAAAGCGACTTACCTGGCATAGTTTCCATAACCTCCGTAGTTCATGTTCTTGTAAAACTTTTCGAGGGACCACTCGCCCGACGGATCGCAGACGGGCAGATTAAACATGCCGGGCGCGCTCCATAACTTGCCGCCCGTAATGTCGTTGGTGCTGTACTCGACCACGTTCTGGATGTTGTCGTGCACGGGCATCGTGTAGTTGAAGCCGCCCGCCACAAACGTCGCGTAGCTGCTCTGGATGACGTCGGTGACGGTGAATGGATATTCCTTTGTGCCTAGTTTCTGCATTCAATAGCATTAGCCCCTGGATTCCACAACGATTCCAAGAACAAAATATTGCTTGTGGCTCTATCCAATTGCACTTACATCAGACCCAGGCGGGTCCTCGTACTTTGTAATCAGTTGGAAGCTCGAGATACTGCAGGTAATATTAGCGTAAATTTGTGAAGAGTCTGACCATCTGCCAATACGTACCCTTGCAGGTAACAGCCTTGACCACCGTCGTGATCGACCCACGACTGTAAGTTGCTCGCCCAGTTGGATGTGTGCGCATCGACTAAGCTCTTGTCAGTTTGCCCCCAACGACAGGGAACAGGAAAGCAACCTTGTCCATAACAAAAAGCACTTACAAACAGACCGACTCATAGGGTAGCAGTACAGGCTAACGTTTTTCTTCCACTTTTTGTTCACCAGCGTCGCGTCCCAAATGTCCAGGATGTGCTTCTGGATCTCGTCCTGCGTGATTTGATTCTTGCCGCCATTGATGACGGGCAAGTTCTGGACCGCCAGAAACGCGCCGTGCTGAAATAGGGGAATCATGCTTTCGTTGCCGGCGGCAATGACATCCGTCCACATATTCACATACCCTTTTCGAATCTCGTTTGCCCACTCCAAAGCGTCGCTAGTCTGGTTAGCTACAAGACCCCAAGGTTGAACAAAATGAGGAGCCAAGAAATTAGACTTACATTGCCCAGTTCTTAGCTTCCTCTTTCTCCTTTGCAAGCACGTCCGTGATGATTCCAGTAGTCAAACCACCTAGCAGTGCGCCGACCGCAGTGAACTCAACGTTGCCGCTGAGCGTCGTCCCTACCACGAGCATGGTGCTTAGGGCAGTAGCAAACTCTTGCCAGAACAGGGTGTCGTCTGACCTTCTGTAGCTGAACGTGTCGACCATAGACATGGCCTTGATGTGGAAGCTAGGTGGCATCGCGCCGACTGCCGTGTAAACGGAGCGCATAACCTATAGAGAGACATAGTCAGCCCCCCGCGGAAGCACATCACTATGTTCCTTTACGTGACGTACATTGTTCAAGTGCGCTATAGATAACAACGTGGCATACTTCCAGCCTGTCTCTGGAGTAGTGACTAGACAATCAGCCGCCTGGCAGGTATTCGTGTCGATTCTGGCGCAGCCAGCGCTGCTCTGGCCAATTCCCAGCGGATTGGCCAGGTCCAGCACGAAATTGGTGTGTCCAGAAGTATCACCATTGTATTTGTTGATGTACTTGGTCAGTTCTTTGGTCGCATCAATCTTGTCCCAGTAGTCTGCTTTAATAACATTGTCTGTCACGACGTCAGCGAATGAAGACACGCGTGTGAATACCATTTCAGCCCAAACTCAACTTACCGGTTCCAAGCTGTTGGCAGCTGGCGCCTGGCACGATCTGATTCTCGTCAAAGATGCCCCCAAAGGGTTTATTGTTACAGAACTCGTCATTGGCTCTTTTCACACACTGTTCTTCCGGACAGTACCCGTGCCGGCACGAAAACTGGCACAGACCGCTGAAGCTCGTATCCAGTCGGGAGACGGGACAGTACTGCCCTTGCGTCTCCAAAGGAACGGCCAACGCCGCGCCCGTGCTCGTGCATGTACAGAAAGTCGAGGGGCAGTAGTTGAACACGCAGCTGTACGCGCAGAGCCACGCATAGTCGCCCTCGCCCGTGCCGGACGTGCAAGCGACCACGGGCGCCGCTGGGCTACACGTGGGAAAGAAGCTGTCCGACTTGCTAAGGGAAGCGCACTCTCCTGCAATAGTCTCTTTAGTGCCTCCGAGATCTACCGCCCAGTCCGTCGTGCCGCCAAAGTTCATATTCTTGTAGAGCAGCGTCCTGACGGCCTTGTTCTGGTCCGACATGTACGACACCCACTGATTGCCGCCGTAGACGAGAATATCCGAGTAGCTGTCGTCCGTCAGGTGCATCGCGTTGGGATCATTGGCCGCCGCGTAGTCAATCTCCGCGTTGCTGATGTACCCTGATGTCTGGGTGCACATGCCCTTGGCGGCGGGCGACTCAGGGCCGACATAGTTGCACATCTCGGTGTGACAGCCCGGCGTCGTCATTTGAAAGGAGCGGCCGTAGCTGGTGACGCCTACCACGACCTTGTTCGAGGGCACGCCAGCCTTGGTGATTAGAGAGAGCGCGTTCAACGTCTCCGTCAGGTTGACGCCAGATCGCAGGCAGTTGCCCCCTCCACATCCCGGTTGCGACCATCTAGAATCGTCAGAGAAAAACATGCAAGAACAGGACGTATGGTGATGAACTCACTTGTTAGCGAAATCCCACTGGCCATGAAGATCGTACGTCATGTAGACGATATAATCGAGAGACGCAGCTAGCGCCTCGATGAAGAACCCTTTAAGATACCAATACGACGCCGGAGCAGCAATCGAGAGGCTGACTTCGTCCATGCCAGAATCGTTGAGGGCGTTACGAAGCTGGTATATGAATAGCAAGTAGTTTATGCTATCGGTCACCGTAGACGGCGGGATTGGCTTCATGTCTGTTTCTCCAGGATACTCCCAGTCAAAGTCCACGCCGTCGAGACGATACTTTCTGACAAAATCGACCACTTTGGTAATAAACCGGGCGCGATTCTCATCATTCACGGCCGTCCGGAACAGGTGGTACAGCGCCGGCTCCGTCGAGAACGTCCAGCCGCCAAACGACAACACTTTCCGCCAATTGGCCTCTAGATTCAGAAACATGTTAAACTGCGCCGACGATTTGGACAGGTCCACGTCGAAGCTCGACGTCAGCTCCGCAAAGGCAAAATGCACGTCAGTGTAGTCGCCGTTGGCAATCGACGCGATCGAGCTGCGCAGGCACGGTCGCGCCTGGTTGTAGCCCTCGAAGTAGGCAATCTTGCGGAAGTGCGACGGCGGAGGGCTCGTGACGATGGCCGTGCCGCAGTTCGAGATGCAGCCCGCGCTGCCCGGCGCGGCGGTGCCCGGCGCAGCCCCCGACGGCCGCGTGTCGGTGCAAAAGTCCTCGGTCGTGCCGCACTGGCCCCAGATGTCGCAGCACGCCTTCAGCGGGCACGGATTGAGCGAGGCGAGGTCGACGCCCTGGCCGGGCTGCGCGGTGCCGGCCACAGCCGGGCCGCAGACGGCGTTTGGATCGGCGGCCGGCAGCGGCGGGTTACCCGCGCTCAGGCAGATGTTATTACCGATCTGCAGGTTGCGGCAGCCCATCCAGCCCCATGTGTTCTTGTTCCACGTCTCAATGTCATCTTTGTCAATGTCATACGCGGCGGCAAGGTCGCCACAGAGATCGGTGGAGGTGACGCGATGCGTCGCGCAGGTACCGTCCGGCGATGGCTTCGGAGTTAGGTTCGGCAGGGAGCCTTCGGTGCAGCAGACGACGCGACCTGCGAAGAGAGGGTCGCACTTGCTCTTGTCCGGATTGTATTCGTAGAATTGAGAAAGAGATATGCCACATTCCGAAGCGAGAGAATCACAAGAATCGCCCGACACTGCTTTTATGGTCCGGCACTCGTCGCGACGGGCCAGCTTGGACGCGGTAGTGGTCTTGTTGGCGGAAGACTGGCTCATGGTTGTATTGGAGGCGACAGGCAGCTTCAGGTCGACAGTCTTCCAGGAGGACGAGGAGCCTCCCGATATGTCCACGCAGCTGCCGTTCTTCCAGGTTTGTACTGCCTGCTGCACACGAGGGAGATCCTGCTTTCCACTCACGATGATACCCATCGCGTAGCGTGGACCTCGTTGCTCATCGCATAACTGCGCCAAGACAGTCCCGGAACCGTCACTGAGCGAAGAAGCAAACTGGCTAATGATGTCGAATCCAATGTCCTGCGCCGAAAACTTGGATCCGGCGTAGAAGCCGGCCGAGAGACCCCCAGAGGTGACAAATGCAGTGGATTTATTGCAGTTGGAATGATGTGCGGCGTAGTCCTGCAGATGTTTGAGAGCGACGGAGATGCTGTCTGACTTTATTCCTGAGTCGGACGCGCCGCCAAGTTTGACCAGCTGTATGTCAGCAGATACAGAACTCGTCAGCGCGGTAGTGGGCTCTTGTTCGCAGGAGTCCGTCGAGACGCGCGACTGGAGAGATGTCGAGCGAACAGTACACGATCGGATGGTCGTCTGCGTCTTCTCATCGTCCAGCGGGTTGGCAAGGACAAACTCATGCAGCATCGTCTCGTCGCACAGCTCGAGGCGGTCGAGCGAGTGATAGGCGGTCCAGTTGGCCGAGGGCGCATCGCCGATGCTGCAGTCGACAGGACATGGGGATCGATCGGTGCTTGTCAGCACTCTGTGCAGTGCCGCCTTGAGCGCATCATCGTTGACGACGTCCTCGGCAGCGACCTTGGCTGTTGGTGGACTCTGAGTCGTGGTGATGGGGTTCTTGGAGAGAAACCCTTGTAAGTCGGCCGGCGCGGACAGAGCCAGCGCTTGGCAGGCGAGGCTAGCCAAGGCGGCTGCACCGATGCCAAGTGTATGCATTGGGAAAGAAATGTAAGAATCTGTAAGCGAGTTTGGCGTGGTCGAGGGCCGTTCGTGTGAGTAACTGTAATCCGTCTCAAACAATGACAAGATCGGCGCCACAGATCATTTTATAGTTAATTATTAGAATACCCTCTCCTCGTAAGTACCTATAATAGTGCCTTGTATTCTAGTTGTGTTCTATTAGACGTGAGGCTCTAAACGAGTGGGCACAGAAATTACGCCCTGTGACCACACTCAAGCCACGACCTTTATGTGTTTATTTTTCTTATTTTTCTTATTTTTCTAATATTCTTTTAATTTTATCGCATCTTTATTGTTATCCAAAGAGTACTCTAGTGAAGGAAGCCACACACCCACATTATTTTAACCGGGAGAGTGTACGCCAGAGCCTGATTGCTTCCAAATTCGGTAATCACAACGTTTCCAAGCCGCATTGAGTCTGAAAGAGGGTTGATTTTTTGCCTTGCAAGCCGCATTGCCACTGCCGCACTTTATTCACCAGGGTCTGAATGGTGTCGCTACCCTAGCTGGTAGCAGCTACGGCACCGAATGACCATTTTGGGTCTGCCGAGGCGCCACGATAGAGTCTTCGCTTATGTTTAAGCCACTAGCGCGGGAAAATGAACTGTGTTAAATTTCGTGTATTCTGCAGAAGGCGTTTAGGATGATCTCAGAGCCTCGCTCAGGTTACATTGGTGCAGTTCTGCCTTCGATACGTTGAATGGAGCCATGAGCAGGGGAGGCCAATAAATTGAAGAACTGCCGGTGTTATGAGTTGCTAACTGTGGTATCGATAAATAGTATAATTTTCCTATACAAAGTCGTTACTTGCGTTCCAGACGATGAGCTGCATCACCTGCCTATGACTAACTAAGAGACGGTCCCCAGAACCATTGATACAGTACCAAGATTACTTACAACGAATGAATAATGTCCTAAATAGTTACGAAGATACAAATCCAAAATCTCATCCGGAACTACAGTAAAATACCTAAGCAAGAGTAGGATATGGCTTCTTCTTATATTTATCTAATATCAATAAAACAGGAAAAATTTAGAAAATAACAAAATAAGAACAGTCGAAAAATATGTCAAACTCGAGTTTATCAATCGATCCAGCAGCTACCCAGTACCACACCACCATCATGTCGGGGGAGTGCAGACGCACCAAAATTGGGCTATCAAGCTCAATGTATGGTAGCCTACGTTCGCCCATCATTAGCTGCAGCCGGCACTGGAGCACGATCTGCACCGTAGTGGAACTGCATTTATCATGCTATAATTGTGACAATGCGCATAGAACTTGGCTGATCAAAAATTCGAAGTTTTTGTTTATTTTTGGTCTCATACATATATCAGTTTTCAGCCCATCCATTATGTTCAAGTTTAAGCGAGAGTCTTGCGCCGCTTTTAGCGCCCGACTTACAAGTGGCACTTTGAGTACATTCGAACATCAGCACAAAGAACCGGAGCAATGGCCTAATCGCCAAAGCAAAAAAGGAGTAAAAAACTCCAGCTATCCAATTTTGCAAGCGAGTTATCTTGAAACTATTTGCCAAGTTTCTTTTTACTGAGGCATTACCTTCATTAGCCAGCAGATGTTTGTCACCGCTGCAGTTTCAGACGCACGTGACTCGGTCGGCTAGCTGGTGGCCCGCCGGCTTCGTCATCGGAACCGCCCCAGCCTCCGGCGACGAAAGCTGCAAACCCAAGACTGAATCCAACTTGAATCACTACCACACGCTTCCACGACCGGCGCCGACCTGCGAAGCTATCGAAACGTCGCATCTTATCGGCTCGAGCCTCTGCATTTCGAACTCTCACGACGATACTAAGTCTCGGCTGGTACTGCGCTCGCCGACATCATGGAGGAGGACCGTCTTTGGAAGTTCAGCAAGCCCGAATGGCTCAACAGCATCTGGGCCCGTAATGCCGGCATCTACTCGGCTGGAGGCTTGGTACGTTTTTATTCTTCATGAGCTGTTATCGCCAGGTGCTTCCGCGGCGCATCCGACCCGCCCGGCGCATAGCTCGCAAGCTCCAACCGACCACCGACCAAAAGCTAATCATAACCCGATTTTTGACAGTTTTCGCTCGCCTTTTACGTCATGCTCGACGCCGCCGTGTGGTCCAAGTCGGCCAGCAACGGCTCCGACATCCACGTCAAGTTTGTCGACTGGCTGCCGCTCGTCTTCTCCTCGCTCGGCATGCTCATCATCAACTCGGTCGAGAAGCAGCGCCTGAGCGCCGACTCGTTCAGCTACAGCGGCTCGGGCGTCGCCTGGAAGGCCCGCGTCGTGCTCTTCCTGGGGTTCGCGGCGCTGGCGGGCGGCATGGCCGGCGGCGTGGCCGTCTTCGTGCTCAAGTACATTGTGCCGAGCGTCGGCTTCCCTGCGCTGGGCATGGGTATCGAGACGCTGGCAAGCAACGCCTTGGTTGGCTTTAGGTGCGTTTAAATATCCTCCTCAACGATTCGTTATTGTAGCATTTGTGACTAACTCCAAAGCAGCTCCGTTGTGCTTTGGATCAGCCAAAATATGGAAGACGAATACTCGTACAACCTGTCGCTTTAAGCACCTACGAAAGACTGACGACATCAAGTCTGCATGTGATATGGGCACTTATAATACAACACTGCGAAGCTAATAAGCACTGGGGGTTTCGGAAATTGTACGAGCACAGCTAGCTGTATGTGATGGGGGGTATCCGGGTTGAATAGTTTTAGCATAGTCTTTTTTTACAACATGAAGCGTTGACTTTTGCAGATTGCAGACTCCCCTGACCATGGAAGCTGAAAACAGCCATTCATCAAGTTAATCTCAACCCTGCGGCGGGATGAATACGCCCTCGCCAGTCGGCACGGGAGCTTGATTCCCGTCTTGCTCGGCCGTTGCCCCACCAAGCAAGGCGACCACCCACCCGGCGCGTGGATGTCGTTAGCGTCGGGGCGACCCAGACACAAGCCTTGTACAAAGTGCCTAACGACCCCTGCTAATTTGACCATGTCTGTATTTTTACCGCCTGCATCTCATAAACCACAGAAAAAGATCAAGATACCTCACTCATGAGGCAAGACGACCGCCGCCATGAATGAACGCAACCGCACCGTGAGTGGCTCCCACCACCACCACCACCCGCCACCGCTGCAGCGCGCACGGCCCGGCATGGCAAGCGCTGCATCGGCGCCTTCATTCCAGGCTTCCCAAGGCGCAGCGGCGCCCACCAGTTCGCGCGACAGGACGAACCTCTTTCGCAGCCATCTGACGCGGCGACCTACGGGGATTTCTGCTGCGGGTGCGACCGCCGCCGGCTCCGCGTCGTCGTCTTCGGCTGCGGTTGCTGCTGCGCACGCTGCCCAGGCGGCGACGACGGCGGCCGCACAGGCTGAGGCGGCGCGCTTGGCAGTGGAAGAGCAGCAGCTGCAGGCTGAGCTGTGCGAGATTGTGGTGCGCAATCAGAATGGTGATATTGATCTTGAAGGCTCGCCGGTGGTGTCTTTTGACGATATTGATGAAATGGCACTGGAAGCAAATCAAGAAACGGAGCGTATGTGTGCTAGCTTCCGTCTGCTGCTAAAAAAATACTAACGGGGATTATAGATGAGCGACAAAGGTTGGCAGAAGCTGTCAAGCAGCATCGAATCAACCATACTACAGTTCCTGATCAGCCAGAAGGTAACTGACCTTTACACTCACTCTCCTCTATAGCTTGCTAATCAATATAAACAGAGCTCCTCGAGGCTGTTAGAGCAAGCCTAAGAGCCAAAGTTGACGCCTTGGCCGAAGACAACTGGATGTTTGAGCCCGAAGAGCCACCCCGAGGCTGAAGCTCTCATCCATTTCTCCTCCTGTCCATATACCCCTCACATCACTGGCTGTGCTCATCGAACGGACTAATCATGGCGCTTGAATTCATTTCTATGCTCTGACAATAACGGAAGAAAACTCTAGTCTAGCGCCTCAGCCGTAGGCGCACCCAGGCCCGGTCTTCTCTTCTGCTGCTGCTGCTGGCCGCCCGCGCCGCCCGCACCACCACCCCCAAACAGGCCGCTCATCATGTCCATGAGCGGGTTGCTCTGCCTCGGCTTCTGGATGCCAAAGTACATCTCCGCCACCATCTCCAGCGCCTCGCCCCAGGTGCCGACCTCGTTGATCTGCGTGGCGTATTTCGAGACCAGGCCCTTGTACACCTCGGGCGCCCCGCGCTGCACCGCCAGCAGCAACAACCCTAGAAAGTTGAGCAGCGGCAGGCTGGGGAACACGCGAATGTCAGAGGCCGACGTGGCCACGTCCTGCACGCCCAGGCCCGGGTTGTCGGCGCTCAGCGCGCTGGTGAAGAGGCGGTAGCAGGTGTTGGCCGCGCGCACGTTGCCGACGAGCAGGTACGGCAGCACGGCGCGGGCCGCGTACTGGGGCGCCGTGTGCGCGTCGGATTCCTTGTACCAGGCATACTCCATCTTGAAGAGAACCTCGGCCGAGTCGCGCGTGCCGAGGATCAGATGCTTCTCGGCGTCGTATGTTTCGTGCTCGGCGGCGTAGAGGGAACCGGCGACGTGGTGCAGCTCCGGGTCGCCTGCGGGGTACTCGCCAAACTTGGACGACCATCTATCTAGCTGTTAGCATCAAAGCATATAAGATACCAATGTAATTATTGTGTGAAAAAGAAACAAAAACAAAGAACCTACGCCATCATTTCTGTGATAAACTTCTTGCGCGTAGGCTCCTCGCCGTCAAACAGACGCAACGACGTCAGCAAACGTCCCCTGTTCGTCGAGTCGGGCTTCAACTCGGCTTGCTTGTAAACGTCGACCAGCATGATGCACAAGTCACCACCGCTACCGCCCTGGCCCGCCTTGAGTAGCGACTGGGCCACGTTGGACAGAATGTCAATGGCCGCGGGCCAGTTCTGCGTCTTGATGTGGCGGGAGGCGGCGACGCGGGTCTGCTGCTGGGCCTCGTAGTAATCGCCATCGGCAATCTTTTGCTGCAGCCGCGCCACGATACGGTCGACCTTGCTCGCCATGATGTCGTTGGTTCGCGGAGAGTCGTTTGCGAAATGACGAATAGTTTGTACCTAGCGACGCAGAGCTGTCGGAGCTTTGACGTCGAGGTGGCAGGTGGTTGTTCAAGCTGCCCACTTCAGCGGAGACTGGAGGGGCAAGAAAAAGGCACCAAGTGGGGCTGACAAACTGTCTCTATATACTGATTTAAAAAATTTCTCCGCTATCATTTTATTGGGCGCGGATAGTGTAGTGGTTAGCATGCGTGCTTCCCAAGCACGCGACCCGGGTTCGAATCCCGGTTCGCGCAAATTTCCTCTACGCTGCGTAATATTTCTTTTTGCTTTTCGAAATACCTTATTTTTGCCTTATTGTTCTTTATTCAGGAATTTGCGCTGCTCGTTTCGGTATAAAATGGTGCGTGAAGCCAATGCCAACACTCGTAGCCTTAGTAATGACGGTGACGGTACTCGCCCATTCGGTCTCCGAGCTTGGGCAAATCACAGGTCCCGTAATGCATGCGTAATCACAAATTCACCTTTTACACATCAAAACCAGGTCGCCAGCAATGTCGCAACGGTTAATTCTGCGGCAATTGACGCGGCAGCAATGTCTGTTTCTCAATAGGACGCCAGCTACTTTTGGCGCGCCGCGCCGTAGCTTTGCCTCCAAACGGCCGCCACTGCCGACTGTGCCGACCTGTCCGTCGCCAACCTGCCAGTGCGCCGACATGCCGGCCATGCCAGAAGGTCTAGAAATTGACTATAAAAGTCCGATGAACGGAGTCATTGCGGGATATGCGGAGCAAGTGCTCATTTGTACCGGCAAAAGCGACTGGCCTTCTAAAATTGAGGACGAAAACAGTGGCGACAATTTGGCTGCCGATTTAAAGGAGCTGTTCGGCCGAGGCGGGACATATTCCGATGTAAGTCTGCCCTGCAATTTCGTTATGAAATTCTCAGCAAAAGCAGTTTACTAACATCAAAAAGCCATTCCACAATGTTTCGCTCATCAACAGCTCATTACCGAGCTCAGTCCCACCACGCGCCGAGGCGCAGAACACCTCGGTCTATCTCGTCCCTAGCTTCAAATACGTGCCCTTTCTGCCGCGCGTTTCATTCGATCACGTTCAAGCACTCGCCAAGGGCTACCTGCTTCCAGAGAAACTGCACTCGGCCCACGACGGCCTCTCTCCTGTGCATCGCGATAATCTCACTCGCAGCGAGGCGTACCAAAATCTGCTTCACGGAGTCCAGGACGTAACCGACACTCTTGTGCTCATATGCGGCCACGGCGGTCGAGATATGCGCTGCGGCATCATGGGGCCGCTATTGCGTGACGAGTTTGAGAAGCAGCTTGCGCGCAAGGGCGTCGAGGTTCTGCGGGGGCCAGTCCAAATTCAAGCGGACGCAGAGGCGAAAGCAATAGAAGGCGAAGTGGGCGAAGCAAAGGATACGGCACGAGTTGGATTGATAAGTCATATCGGCGGTCACAAGTTTGCTGGTAACATCATCATTTATATCCCTCCAGGCAAGAAGATGGCAGACGGGTCGGCGCATCCGTTTGCAGGACATGGTCTGTGGTATGGCAGAGTAGAGCCGAAGCATGTGGAAGGCCTCATAGAGGAAACCATTGAAAAGGGAAATATCGTTGCAGACATGTTTAGAGGTGGCATCGATCCTCAGAGGCGCATTTTGCGGATATAGATTCTTTTACGGGTGCGCAAGTGGTTTTGTAAATTAGACAGCATACTAGATTACCATCTTAGACTCTGTATTATTGTTCACCGGATATGTCATTACAATATCGTGGTTAAGATTCCCTATTTATATCTACCTACTGTCCAAGCGGTGTCCACACCCCCTTGGCAACATCATCCGCAATAGCCTTTGCTACATCATCAGGTGCCTCTGCCATGTGTGCCGTGTCATCCAGCCACTTCTTCTCCGCCTCCGTACTCGTCCTGCCCAAAATCGCATTTCGGTACGGATACCGACCAAAGTTTTCAATAATCGGCCAGTGCGAGTCCAGAATCATGCACCACCAGAAGATCCAGGTCTCGCGGTCGATGGTGCCCTCGTCATCTCTCGGCGCGAAGCCTTTGCACACCTCGCGCAAAAAGGCCAGGTCATCTTTGAGCAGCGCATCCCTCTTCGCGCGGTACGGGTCCTTGGTGCCGAAGCGCTCCTCGACCATGGCGCGCGTCTCCTCCACCATGTCCAGAGCGATGCGCTGGCTGTCCAGGTCTTCGGCGTGGCTGAGCGGCGCGATCCACGCGAGGCGGCTGACGAGCCAGTAGTCAAAGGACTGCACGCCGACGTCGTCGCGCCATCGAGCCCATGTGTCGGGACGCTGCTCCAACGGCAGGGCAAGCCATTTTGTCGCTAGTCGACGGGCGAGGGGCCCGAATAGGGCAGATTGCCAGCGGCCATCAACGTCAGCTTCAAATAGGACGCGGGAGCCTTGATCCAGCAGAAGTTGCAGTCCGTAACACTGCTTCGGGAACTCGGGCGACTGAGGAGGCGGTAGAAGAGACATCAAATCCAGCTCTGAGTCGGATGGCAGCTGCCCATTGGGAGCCATGTGGCTGATGATGATCAGAGCATCGCGGGCAGCAGTTGGTTTTAACTTCTCACGGAAACCCGAGTTAGACATGTAGTCCATGACATAGGTGAAGTCGAGGGGCTCCGTCGTGCTGTAAGGAAGCTGAGCATCGACCACCGCCGTGAGCAGAGCGGGGGTTATAAGTGACTTGAGACGATCTGCGTTTGACATTTTGACTGAATCTTGTATTCTGTATCTTGAGACGATCCTAATGTGCTGATACGTATAGCAGTGAACTCGTCTTCGAAATGCTTCGCCTATTCTGAGATGTAAACGGATGAAAAATTGGCGTCAGTTGGCGGCATGAAATCTGCGGGGCGTAAACTCATCACCAGCCAGCGAATGAGCGACTCTGGTCACGATTGCTCGAATGATAGATAAGCGTACACTGCTTAAGTGATAAATTAACAAGGGCTAGAGCCAGCTAACAGCCTATACGTTTTTAGAATTTAATAATTTCTTTTACGCTCTGGATCATGCAGGGTCGAGTATCAGCTGGCTGTGCGCGAGTGTCGCCACTTGTTGAGCCAGTCCGGGGTACTCCGAATTGACAGCTATTACAAGATGGTTTCAAGTACACGGCATCTCCCCCATGGAATTTTCATAAAATTCATATAAATATGGCCAATGAATTCACATATTTCAATAGGAGGCTTTATCACACCATAAATTCTTTATTGTATTGAGGTTTGGATTGTCGCATATCCTCGGTCAAGGCACACGTGACTCGTGCCAAAAGCCCGTCTCAACGTTTCGGTGTAGGTAATCAACTCGCCAAACCAGCATCTGTGTTGCGACTCATCATCTCAACCAAAATCCGCAAAATTCTCATCGGCTATGATAACGCAATAACACGATACATCAACAGGATACACCGGTCATCTTCTTCGCCATGAACGGCTCTCAACTCGCAATAGGGGCATGCCGTCGAGTGCTCACCAGAGGCTCGGCTCAAACTGTACCGCAAGCGCCAGCAGTGGTCTCCAACGCCTTTTGCTCGCGCCACTTGTCAGGTCAACGGTCTTTCAATGATTCCAAGCAGCACAAGAGAGGGGATAAGGCCCCTTTGCAAGCCCGCGCCATCAATCCTGCCCTGGCTGCCGTGCTCCTCATCGGTGGTGGCACGGTATACTATCTCACAACGCCGCCGTCGCAAGACAAAGTTCTCAATCAAGATACATTTGTGCCTTATACGATAACATCTCGAGAGGCCATATCATCTTCATCATTCATCTTTGAGGTCGCGCCTCAACATCCGAACCCGCACCCCAGCTATTTGACACTGGACTCTTCTGAGCCCGCAAAGTGGCGCTACCCGCTCTGGTCTGTGGAATTCAAGCAACCAGAGGTCCAAATCGCGCGCAATTACACGCCTCTTCCGCCATTGGAGGGCGAGCTACTGGAGGATGGCTCACTACGCTTTTACGTTCGGTCCATTCCTGGTGGCGAAATGTCGAATTACTTGGGACGTCTGACTGTCGGACGTGAAGTCTGGTTGAGAGGCACACATCCGGGATTTGATGTAGAAACTCGATTAGGTTCGCAGAACAACGTTGTGTTCCTCGCTGGTGGCACCGGCGTCGCACCGGCGATGCAAGTTGCCAAGTCTGTCCTGGACAACCACGCCGATGTAAAGTTCACGTTACTCTGGGCCATCAGAAGCCGAGAGGAGCTCCAGCAGGCACTCGACGATCCAAAAAAGCCTGCTTCAGCGTCTTGGTGGAACGTCTTCGGAGGCAGCTCCAAGCCGCAGCCCGCCGAGGTCAGCCACCCTATTATCGCTGCAAGTCCGCTGGGGCGCGAATTGCAAGAGATGCAGACGCGCTATGGCGACCGATTCCGCATGCAAGTGGGCATCGACGACGAGAGCAGCCAGTTCCGCGCCTCGCATATTGCCGCAGCGATCCAGAGCACCTCGGCAGCACCGACGCTCAGCAGCGCGCCCGATTGCCAGCCGCATAACCAAAAGTTCCACGGCCCGGCCTCGGAATTCGAGCCAAAGGGCGCACGGCCGTGCAGCTGCGCAACGGGAAATCGCGGCAAAAACTTGTTCATGGTCTCTGGGCCGGAGGGATTTATATCGCACTATGCCGGCCCTAAAGTCTGGCTGGGCGGAGTTGAGACGCAAGGTGCCGTGGGTGGTGTAGCTGGGGAGTTGCGCAGAAGAAACGCAAGCTTTGCTTCTGATTGGCTTGTACTGAAATTATAGTACAAATTTCTGTATTTAAAATCATGTATAGAATTATATAAGTCATTTCATTGTTGTGCTTAACAGACTCGTCAGCTTTGTAACTCTCACAAGCTCGTATACGCTGCGGCTACTCAACCGGGGCGCATGATAATTGCAGATAAAAGTGCTGATGGGGGGAAACATCAACCATTCGCTTTATATAGTTACTCTTTTATCATCCTTCTGAATACTTTGCAAGTTATTGCAACACTCGATCGTTATGCCTTGCTCTTTGAAATGAAATGTGGTGAGAAATGTAGGGTATGGTACATTCCCATGCTACAGGATCCAGCTTCTGATGCCAAATAGGCGTACAGAGGGACGGAGAGAAACAAACGCCAATAACCAAATGAAAAACAAAGAAAACGAAACTAATGGATATCATGATGCCCGAGGCGGCATCTGGTCAAACTATGTTTCTTTTTTTGGCTGGCCGCGAGAAACATGCGTCCACCTCACGGAGCGACAGCATTGATCCACCATCTGCTACACACCCTCATCGGAGAATTTCCCCTGGCTGTGCGCAAGTGCGCAAGTGCGCACAGCGTCATTGTAACCTCGACAAGAGACCATGGTAATACTCTTTCAGCTCCGTCCCGTGTCACGCCAGGATGACGCTCATTGTGCATGACTAGGCTTAGCAATCGTCATAATTCTACGACACGACGAAGCCTTCGAGTAGCCCGACTACTCAACTCTTCTCCATCCAGATGCATCTCGTGCGAACTACCGGTCCACTCACTGGGGGTTTGCAATAATGGGCATACCTGCGTTGGGATTGAATGACAATACAGAGACCGTTCTAGAAGGCCATATGCTGCAGTTGAACAAAATGCAGCCGAAAATGTAATATTAACCCGACGGCACACAAACGGGATTGACGATTGAGGAAAGTAGATAATCTGTCGAGACTATTGGATGAGTGCAGCATACATGGCTGGCTGCGCCGGCGACTCCCGCCCGGTAGCTTCGCTGGCCGTCGGTGTGCAGCCTGAAACAGATACGGCGTGGGCGTCGAACTATTCGCCCGAACCAATTCCCGGCGACATTCATGCACGCAGACGAAGCGGCGTTGTAAGCCGACACTGGACGAACCGCTGCCCGACCCTGCCGGATCTAGCCAAGAAAAAATGGCTGTTGCTGGGCGCCGCCACTGCCGCGCCACAGGATCAACGTCTGGAGAAGGACCTTGTAGAATCATCTAGATGCAGGCCGGCATTCATAAACGAGGGCTGGTGGACGATATTAAACACGAGACGCCTCAATCAGATGTCCACAGCAACGCGGAATAAAAGCGCGGCCCGATCACCGAATTGAGCAGCATCTCTGCAAATCGTTACCATTCTGGAGATGGTTTCTCGTATGCGACTAAAGAACAACGTAACGGCAAGTCTAAAAAGTTGCCAATTCCTTGTTTTTCGGTATTCGATTTCAGCCTTGCGAGCCATAGCTTGATACCCATTTTGGCTCGCCAGCCCGCCCGGCGCGCCCCAGCTTCAATGTCGTGCATGTAATAGAGCGAGCCAGAGAAAGGGTGTTCGAGCCGGGACAGGAACCATCCAGCAGCTATACCCAAAATTCACAGTCTGCGAGGACGGTTTGGCAATATTTACGTCACCATCAGGGTCCCAATCGCACCACTCGAGGCTCGTTGCAGCGCTCGACTGCGCAGGGCCGATTCGCAAAGGGGCCGAAAGAGGACAAGGTTCAGATCCGCCCGTCAGCAGAATGATACCATGCTGCCTTTCAGCTCTGCTGCAGGTTGGGAAGCTAAAACGGGAACCGAAGGAATCACCGAACGGGATCGAGTAAAGCTTGCAAAAAAAGGTTCTTCTGGGGTTAGTCGATCCCGGGTCCTGGCCTCCGCTCGTCGAGGGCTTCATCGACGTGGGTGTGGTGTGGCAGCGGCGTGCCCCTGGGCGCGATGGTCTGTCCCCCTGGGCAATAAGCCGGTTCGCCCCTGATGGTAACAGATGATCATGGCTGCATGAAGGCCAATCCTGAATGGGGTAGGCGATTCGGAGAAACTGTCAATAAGCCGGAGAAATATGCGCACCTCATCAGCCTTGTTGCTACGTAGCTAGCCTTCCAGCGAGTGTCTCTCTTTCCAACGTAATGCGATGTGCCCTTCTGGGCTGCCCAAGGCGGCCGTTGCGGTCGCATTTCCGCACCAAATGAATTACTGGGCCTATGCAAATCGCATGGCAACTAACTATCTCCTGCAGCGGTTCGGTGGACAAGACATTGAAGGGTCCACCGCAGGACTTGACCAATCGCTTATGCTCCATGCAATGCTACCTTGGTCTGACATCGCCAGGGCGCTCCGGCTGCGCACGATCGCATAGTCTCGACGGTTGCGCGGAATGGCACTGACGGATTTCCATTTTGAGCGTTAGTACTCGGCGGAACCTTTGCGAGAGTGACGATCTATGTCCAAAGTGGTTCGTCGGTATCCAGTCGCGAAATATATAAGAGTCGTGTAAGCCCACGATGCCTCAAGAGTTTTTGATCAGACCAGAGTAGTTTGCACAAGATCAATCTCACCATGTTCTCCAAGACTGTCCTTCCTGTCCTCGGTGCCCTCGCTGGCACCGTCGCCGCCAACCCCATCCAGCGCGCCGTCGCTGAGGCTGCTGCCAGCGCCCCCCAGGTTGTCTTCACGCCTGCCGGTCCCATCAGCACTGGCAAGATGGTCTCCCAGCACGAGGACCTCACTCTCCTCCAGGAGGACAACCTCTACTGGGTTCACGATGAAGAGGGTAAGCATGCCTAGATCCCGATATGAAAACGACAACTCTAACAAAATCAACAGAGCTTCTCGCCAACATGACCGTCACTGCCAAGCCCGCCTACCGTCTGCTCAACGAGCACAAGTTTGCTGACCTGGTCGACTCTGTTGACTGCTCCAACGCCAAGGAGATCCAGATCAAGTTCGGTAGCACCTCTACCGTTGCCGATGCCAAGAAGGCCTGGAACTGGGTTGGCGAGAACAACGCCAACACCGTCATCTACGTCGTTGACGCCCCCGGCTGCGGTGGCCAGTACGGCCGTCAGCCCTACCACATCAGCTCCATCATCTACGATGACGTTGCTGGTGTTGCTAAGCTCGCCGTCCAGAACGCCGGCAACTGGAACGACTTTGTCCAGGACGCCACCGTCAACATTGGCGGCGACGTCGAGACCCAGAAGCTCAACCGCCGCTTGAGCTACTCCAAGAAGGCCAAGATCAGCCTGGAGCACACCTTCAACAAGCACTTCTACGATGCGGACATTGGTCCTGCTCACCTGTCCGTCGACTGCTCCGACTGCGGCACCCACGGTAGCCTCGATACCGACATCACCATCTCCACCAAGGACGGTTTCTCTGCCTCCGCCGTCACTGCTGACAATGTCAACGTCCGCCTTGCCGTTGCCGTCACCGCTTCCGCCGCCATCTCGACCTCCCACCTGTCGCAGAGCATCGAGGTCATCAAGTTCCCCCTTGCCGAGTTCAAGATTGCCGATGTCGTCACCATCACCCCCGAGATCACCCTCGACATCGTCATCTCCGTTTCCGACATCTCTGGCAGCATCACCGCTGTTATCGGCTCCGAGCTTGACTTCGCCAATGGCCAGTCCATCGCTATCGGCAAGGGCTCCACCGGTCTCGATGCCCAGTTCAAGCGCATTGGACCTACCGTCTCCGGCAAGGTCGACGCCACCGCGCGCATCAACCCTCTTCTTACTTTCGACCTTTCTGGCAAGATCCTTGGCAAGCACGTCACTGGCGGTCTCGGCCTTGCTGCCCCCTACCTCGCCTTTGCCATCGGTGCTGATGTCCACGAGCCCAGCGCCTGCTCCAACACCAACTCTGTTCACTTCTCTGTCGATGTTGGCGTCGAGCTTGACTCCTTCTACGGCTTTGGCAAGCCCGGTGATGAGCCCCATAAGAAGGCCATCTACCAGAAGGACCACCCTCTTCTTAAGGAGTGTATCGCTTTCTAAGCGAGTTTGAAGAAATCTGAAGTGGAAATGATTTATTGATGTGTGGTTTGAAATGAAGTAAATAGTTTCTTACATATTGACGAAAATGAAATGAGTAAATATTGAGCCTTCAAAATGCGTTGTGACTTGCCTGAGACGACCACCATTCTTGACACGATGAAGTGGAAACATTTCGCGCCTATTACCAATGTTCTATAAAAGCAAGCAGAGTCTCCCGACTATCATCTCATAGTAAATGATGAGTGTATGTACTTATCAATGGGGTATTTATTTGTGCTACCTACCTCCCTTACGTAGGATTGTTAAACTGTTGTACTAACTCGTGAACAGCGGCAGCTACCTCTTGCGGCCGACCGAGGAATGGGCTATGGCCTGAACCTTGAAGCTCGCGAGTAATCCATTTATCGCTACCACCAGCCCCTTCAATCATGGCCTTCTGGCTAGGAAAAGGAACAACCTTATCATCAGTGCACATGATGTAACCAAGCTTGCCAGTATAGTGGTCGGCATCTTCCTGCCACATTTGGGGTGGAACAATTCCAGTATTTGCTGCAGTACTTTGAGGAGAAAGTTGAGCAATGGCCCAATCAATACGGTCTTCCGGCACATCAGGGGAAAAAAACATGCTCCGCGGATCAATCGGCTCGAACAAGCCCTCAGACGGGGAGTCCCAATGCACGTATGGTAGCCCACCGTTCGCTTTGATGAGAGCACCCTGGTCCATGCCACCAGGAAAAAGGAATGCGCAAAGTGCGACGAAACCAACAACACCTCCGGGCAAGTTCTTGGCCGTACGTTCTTGCTCCGACAAGCCGATGATGGCGGCGCTACCGATGGGGCCGCCGTAGGAATGTGCCACTACGACAACGCGTTTGCCCGCAGACAAAAGCGCTTCCAGACAGGCGCGCACAGTATCGCAGTCGTCGAATTGCGTCTTACCGGCAATGCCCTGCGTGGAGGGCAGATGCACGGTCTCCACGCCATAGCCAAGCTTTTGCAGCTCGGGGATCTGGTCTTTCCAGCACCATGGCCCATGCCAGGCACCATGAATGAGAAGAATTGTAATAGAATCTCTGGTCGACATGATGCGATGCGTCGAAAAATAAAAGTGAAATGGTGAAATGTTCCGAAGCTAGAGCTGGTGCTTACGCATGTGGACTATACTAATGATAGCGAACACGTGATACAAAAAGCCAAAGGCTTGCAAAAAGGGGCAAGAGCCGAGTTTTGTCATTTGGAGAATGAAATGTTGAGAAAGGCGGTATCGAAAATTAAGCCCATCTTGAGAGTCCGCTGTGTTGGGCTGCAGAACTTACTGCAACTGACGAGACGTCATCACCTCAACACTGGCGCACAGACAGTCACGGTATACTTTTGCCCAATCTGAACACCTTCAACCGCATGTACACACTATAAACAGAAGAAAAATAAACACGAAAACTATGTCACCAGCTACTCCGACCAACAATTTATTTTGTCTCGAAACATTAGGAATTTCAACACCATAGAGCAGCTTGCGAATAACCTAGCGCGGAACATGTGCTCCCCAGACCACTTAGACGGACGCTACTGCATCATCAGCCAAATAAGGCTGAAAATCGTCTTCGTAATTAACTCATTGAAGCCGGAAATACGCTTTGGAGAATTTCCATTCTCCGTGGGTAACATGAGAGGCACCTTTGAGGAATCAGCAGGCGGTCATATTACAGTAAACGGTTGCGGTATATTAAAAAAAAGACAAGATATTGCATATAAAAAATAAAACAGCCGTCATAGTCATACACACACAGACGTCTAAATGTTCGTCAACTATTTTTCTATCGATTTTGCACCTTTCTGTACGACGGCGGTTTCATCGTTCTCCTAATAAGCTTCGCCGCGTACGGTGGCACAAGTGAAATGGAAAGAATGGCGAGAACTCGCCAGACAAAGCCCCTAGAGTCTTGTTAGTACTTGTCCAAGTTTTCGTGTGAAAGGCTTGCGTGGATATGACATACCATGTAATGATAAACTCCAGGTTAAAATATGTACCAAGAAACGGCATGGAGCCAATGTACATGAGGAACGTGCCCAAGATGCTGATAATCATAACTGGGTGCCAAGTTGTAATTTCGATGGCCACCATGAGAAGTTCGTTGAGAATAAGCACAGTGTAGCTGACTGCAATCATCTTCTTGCCCTCGACACCAGTCAGGATCTGCGACAGGCCCTGAATCATACCGCCCTGGTAGATGGAGACAAGGACCCAGACGAAGAATGTGCGATACGAGAGTGAACGACCGGTTGTGAGTTCCTTGTACAGCTCAGGGTACAGATTTGCCAGATTCTCATCGACGTCTTTATCCAGGACCAGAGACAAAACCGGGGCAGCAGTGTAGACCGTGGCATAGCCAACCATGAGCCAGTCAATATATAGACCCTCGGGCTCAAACTTGAGAGCGATACTGTACATGGTTTGGCAGACAGCGATGATGAGACCACGGTGGATGACAAACTGGGCAAGTTTGGCACTGCGCTTGTAACTGTTGCGTCCATGCCAAACGAGAAGCTTTACCAAATGACAAAACTGCTCAATAGAAAAGTCTGCCGCCAAACTGGCTTGACGACCTTCTTTGCCCACGATACCGACACCGACGTCGGCGGCTTGAATCATGGAGACGTCGTTGCCACCATCACCGATGCAGCAGACGCGCTTCTTGGTGTATTCCTTGATCAGCGTCGCGACCTCTGCCTTTTGAGTCGGGCTGCATCGGCATGCGACAACAGTGGGAAGGCGAACGGCGACCGAGATGAATTCAATCCGGAAATGCGTGAGGAGCAGCGCCAGACTTTCACCATCGATGAGCAGGCAGGCATCAGTCTTGTTGCGCAGGAAATCCAGATGCTCTTGCGCATTATCCTTGCGCTTCAACTTTGCGACAGTGTAGATATATTGGCCACGTGCCACAAGCTTGGAGCTTACCGCCACGCATCGTGCAGTTTCCACCTTGTCGCCGGTCAACATCCAAATCTTGATACCAGCGTTGCGGAGGAGTTCAAGCGAGGGCTTGATGTCGCGCTGCAGCTTGTCTTCGACGCCCGTGACACCGAGGAGCTCGAGATCGCTTTCGAGGTATTGCCCAACCACCTTTTGCATACCAGTGTCGCGGTTATTAATGGCCAGCGACGCTTCGTGGTATCTGGAGGAGAATTCCTGGTATTGTTGATAGGAAAGCCGTTTTCTACCAACAACCAGCGTTCGCAGACCTTCTCGGGCCATGTTGGCGGTTTCTTCATCCAGCCAGTCGTTCGCAACCACAATGGAGCTCATGACCGTGTCCGCACCCTTTTGATAAAACCAAATATCACCAGCGCTAAGATCACGGTTCGGGTTGTTCATGTCGTCGTGGAAATGGACAATGATGCCCATGCGCTTCCCTTCTGAGGTAAAGGGGAATACGTCCAGAATGCTAACGCGGACCACAGGGCGGCCAGTTGTAGTTGCCGCAAGGGTCATGCTCTTTCGGTCACGCGAAGCCAGCTTCAGGCCGACCGATTCAGCCCATTTGACAATGGCGATTTCATCGGGAGAAGAAGCTTGGTAAGATGTAACTTCTTTACCATCTTCCTCGTCGGTGGTCGGCGTGACATTGTGGCATAGCGCCAGAGCCAAGACAACGTCGCGGACGCGGGTGCCGATTTCTCTTCTCGTACGGGTAGCGCCAACAGCGACAGTATTCATATAAGTGGATGATGGTGTGATTAGCATGCTCTGTGTCGCAGGATCTGTTGTTGGCTGCACGTAAAAGCCTTGGCGAACGTAAGAGTTGACCTCGTCCATTGCTTCGTTAGCGTAGGAAACCGTTCCGATGTGAATCTTCTTCATCTCCATGTCGTTTTGTGTCAAAGTTCCTGTCTTGTCGCTCAAAAGATATTCAATTCTGCCAAGATCTTCTGGGATAGTACTAGTACGCACAACCGCTCCTGGAATACCAGGATCATTTTGGATGAAGCGGCCGTAAGCAGTCTTGCCCATGTCAAGATTGACACGCAAGCTAATGGGCACAATGGTAGAGAAGAGGACCAAGAAGCGCATAATTTGGATGTACCATGGCTTTCCAGGTCTGTTCTCAAAGCCCTCAAGTGCGACGAGCACGATGGAGAGGGCCAGAGTCAGCGCGCAGAGAATCTTGGTGAGGGAGTTGATTTCATATTCGAGAAGACCAGTCTTGGAGCGAGAGGGCGAGGTAGAGAGTGCCGATCGCGTGTGCGGTCCAGTGTACATGATAACAGCCAGTGTGCTTCCTTGGGAGGCGATAACGGTATTTGCCCAAGCCGTGTTGTCAATAGACAATGGTGCGGTTGTAACGGATCCGATTTGGGCAGCCTGCTGGTGGGCCGCCTCTTCGCGCGATGGCAGTAATTCGACAGTTCCGAGGAATTCGTTGACCTTTTTGTCTGGCTTTCCGCCATTCACTCGTAGACGAACCAACTCTTCGGGAGGGATGTTTTGGGTGAGGGGCGAAGCAAGTCGGAGCTTCCAATCTGTCTCACCATCCAACTGATCGGTTCTGATGAAAGTTTCGCCGACAGTAACATTGGCTGCCGCTGATTCTTCTCTTTCCACTGCTGGCTGTTTGCCCTTCGAACTTGACTCAGCTTCATCATCTAAGGATACCAAATCGGCCAGTTCAGGTTGTTCACTTGCATCCGCAGCCTCCAGGGTCTCGCTATTAGAGCACTGTAGAATGATGACATCGGCTGGTACTCGTTGTCCTTTGCTCAATCGGAGAACATCACCAACAGCGAGGTCTTTGGATTTCTTGCTTGTTTCCAGGATTGTTGAAGAGGGCTTTCTGGTTTCAGATTCGGGGTCTTCTTGAATGTCCGAGAGTCCAGGTCCGTCCGTTCGCTCGGATCGACCCTTCTTCGACCCGCGCTTCATCGTTTCGGAGCGAAGCTTCTTGCGCCGTGGATTGGACACTGGCGAAGGGTGTGCGAATTTGAGAACGGTATATAGTTCAGAGTTGGCTTCGTTATCGCGCCGGCGTCGGTCTATATCATCCCAAGCTTCCTTGCCCATGGTAATGCAGAGCACGAAAGCCAGCGGCGCAATGTATGTCGTAAGATAGCCGATTCGCAGAGCAGGGATAATCTGCGACAAGGCGACGAGGAGGAAATACATGTTGAAGAAGAAAGAGAATTCGTTATATAACGTGACGGGAAGAAACGACCAAGGGGTATATTTCGCGTTGGACACCATGTTGGTTGGATATCGCACGGACTGGAGAGAGCCGACCGGCACGACCCTTGATGATGAGGGGTCGTCCTCCTCTGGAAGGTCAACATCGCCGTCGGCTGCCTTTTTGTTGCCCGACATGAAGCTCGGCACTCGCAGAACAGAGCTTAGCGACAGCCTCCGCTCATGGTTGCCCTTGGGGCGGCCACCGAGAAGAGGCGCGCCATCTTCGGCCCCTTGAGCGTCGTCGCGATCGCCTAGAAGCCGCTGCGTGTCATCGTCCTCGTCGGCGGCATCGCGATCGTGACCGAGCTCCCCGTAGGCGCGGTGTCGCTTGCCCGCTCTGCGCAACCCACCCATACGCAAGTTGCGGAGGGCGATCCTCGAAGACTTTTGCGACTTGTCGGCGGGCTCGGGCTTGGAGCCGCGCGTGGGCGTGGTGGAGATGGGGTCGAGCTCCTGGATGTCGAGGTCGAGGTCGGAGTCGGAGTCATGCGTGGGCGAGTCGGGCGGCTCGGTATGACGGTAGGAAGGTGAAGAAGGCATCCCGCCAGGGGGAAGTCTGGCCCCGGGAGGTTCGTCGTGGATGGATCAGTTCAGGATGGCGCTGTGCGGCCGGCTGATCATGGTTAGCTCGGGCGCGGCACACGGTAGTTCAAGTCACGGGCCCCAGCAGTCGCGGTTTGGGTGCATCATAGGACAGGTGATTGTGCGGTGGCGGTAATGATGGCGAGACTTTTCAGTGCGTGTAGGGTTGAGGCGTGCGAGTTGAGCGAAGATGGTATGCGAAGAATGAGAACAAGGTAAACGCTGCCCTGGTTGCCGAGTTCCACGTTCCGGTGCCCTTGTGAAAGCTGTCAAGTAGCACAGTCGCCCAAAAGCTACGTCAGCCTCTCAAGGGGGCGGCCAAACTTCGACCCACGCCGCGCAGCATTTCCTGCAGGCCCGGGTGGCGCAGGGCCTTTGTGGCGCGCTCCTGCCAGGCAGCTGCCATTCCTCTCCAATTTGCGTGAACATTAAGATAAATAATTTTCGTGCATTTCTTTTTTCTTTCTTTTTTGAAGGATTTTTATGAATGCAGATTCATTTGTGCTCGTATGCTCTGTGGTGTCGTTGCCGACAGAAGCAAGTACAGACCACCATGGTCTGATCCAGGCACTGTCGAGCATTGAACTTATCTGAGACATTCTGCACAACCCTTCAGAATGCCTGAGTTTGTCGCCCTCGTGTTCAGTTCTGTGTTCCTGCATATTCCTGCATTGACGCATTCAATGTTCCCTCACCCTGATTGACTCGTCAAAGCGACCAGGAGCGCCGAGTCACGGTCAAGAACCCTGTCGGCATATAAATATACTTGGTGCCTCTAAAACTCGTCGATAAGCCGCATACCAACTAACATTATTCCCAGTCGCCGGTAGATGCAGATGCAGTGACGGAGTGCTCTTATCAGAGTTAGTCACAGAATCCCGAGTCAATAATGCTCGCAAAACTTCACTCGAAATGAGAGCTAATGGGATTCTGATTGACCGGGCGGCTGATGTCGCCCGATTCGGCGACTATCGTCCGACCAGTAGTAGTTTGTACCCTGATCGTGTCTCGACGCGGCACAACGCTTGGCCGAAAGTCTCCCTGCATGGACTCGTACACAATTTCTCCAGGTGATATTACTGCAGAATACTTAAAATAAAATGAAGCAATTCATGCATGAATGAATGAAGTACGTCATTTCTCGGCGAAAGGAAAAATAGAGCCATGATTTCGAGTTTCTCAACAGGTCCCTGATTGTCTCGGTGACGTAGCTTTGGTACTTGTAAGGCTACGTCGGATAAGGCTCTACCGACGCCACCAACAAGCCGGTGAAGCGTTCTGCTTCCCCTCATCCCGAAATAACGTCTCAGACTGGAATCTAGGCTTAACCCATCTCAAAGACCCCTTTTGCAGATACAAAATTGTTGCTCAGCATCATCATATCGTGTTGTGATCTGAGCACGCAGTCGTGATGGTCTACTGTGGTCGGCCGTCGGCCAGTTGTGCCAACTGTCGCGCCAAGAAACGGCGGGTATGCAGTCATCCTTTCTCACCGTTAACCCATGCGCTATCTCGCTGACCAGATTTGGATCTAGTGCGATAAAGAGACGCCGGCTTGTGGACAATGTAAGCTTATATCCATCACAAGTACCCATATCGCGGCTGAGTTGGAAATGCTGCCGCTATGAACTCGTCGGTCCTAACGCTTTAAACGCAGGTCTACGCAAAGGACAGACTTGTTCTGGGTACAACGATCCTACAGTCCTTCGAATACGCGATGAGACGTCGCGCATGATTCACCGCACCAAAACCATGAATGCACGCCGAGCGGCAGCTAGCAGCGCCTCTCAGTTGACGGCCTACGATATACCGAGCCATTCAGTCGAATCTTCGCCAGACGCTTCCAGCCTTGATATTTCGTCGCCGTCCCATCAAACGAGGGACTTCAGTTGGGATTTTGACAGCGGCTCCGACTACAGCGCGAGTCAAGACGACGATGCGTCCAGCAATTCATATGCTGTAGGCCCGCTGATTCCCTGTGTACCTGTTCTTCCCTCACCGCCCTCCACGAGCCTGCGTTCCCTGGGCATGAATTTTTTTCTCGTCAACTATGTTGTGGCAAAGGAAGGGCCATGCCCGGGGAAGCTCAATTACAGTTTCGAGCTCCTGAACGATCCGCGGCAAGACACGGCGTTGGTAGAGATTGCCATTGATGCCGTGGGCTTGGCTGGCGTGGCGAGTCTGACCAACGCCAGTTCCATCATGTACAAAGCGCGTCTTAGCTACGCAGAAGCTTTGACTAGAGTTCATGCTGCTCTTTCTGATCCCGTCAAGATGAAAAACAACAGCACACTGTTCGCTGCGCTGATCCTGAGCATGTTCGAGACCATCACTTGTTCCAACGACGCGTCTTTGGAAGCTTATCGACATCATATTGACGGCATGGCAAACTTGTTAATGCTCCGTGGCGCGGAACAGTTTGACTCGGAAATTGGCTCGCAGATGTTTGCTGAAGCTTTCTCGCATGTGATAATTCTTCAGTCAAATAACGGTCGCTCTGTGTCGCCTCGTCTTCGCGCCCTGCGCCACGTCATGGAGGCCAAATTCGCCACAAAAGCCCCTTCTTGGTTTTTGAGTAGCGTGCATATCGATGTTATGGACTTGATGCGCATAGTCAATCCAGATGAAGAAACACCATTCTTGCGCGACGAATGGACGACGCTTCTGTCGCAAGCCGTCGCCATCGATCGGAGGCTGGAGAAGCTGACCACGACTTTGCCGGTGGGCTGGGAGTATGAGACGATTCATGACCCTTTTTCTGATCCGCGTATTGTATACCATGGGGTCTACCATGTCTATTCGAACGCGTGGGTAGGCAAAATCTGGGATGCAATGCGTGCGTGTCGCATCATCCTGCAGGAAGCCATTTTCTGCTTGCTGTCTCGGGAAGGACAAGAATGGGCTCCTCAGCAGCTGGCTGTAGGAGGTGCCAGTGTTGACCTATTGGAAGAATCGGTGCGCGTATCGATGGAGCTGCGAGATGATATCCTCGCCTCCGTGCCGCACATGCTCGGCTACGTGCAGCAGGGTAAACTCGGCAGCCTCCCGAGCGTTGTTCCTGCATCGGGTCCCAGCTCAGTAATCTGGTATCTGTATTTGGTTGGCCGGCTCCCCTTCAATACAGCAGAGGTACGTACTTGGATTGTAGACCGCTTGCGCGCGGTTCGTTCCATAACCGGTATTCAGAAAGCCGGATATTTGGCGGATTCGGTGGAGGGCTACTCGGCAGTCCAGAGTCCTGGGCTGCCCATGAATGGATTTTAAATTCGATAGTACAAAGTTCTGACAGAATATTGCTTCCAATTGTGGTGAGTATAAAAAAGAAGTGAACGTAGGGAGTGAAGAGAGTGTTGTAATATATGTGGTGGGAGCGGTGGTGGTATCCATTTTGGGCAGCCACCACCACGACGCCAGTCGGCGGAGCCCGGCTTTGCGAAACCCGGTCGAGGCTTTAATATTCGCCGTTTTAGTCGCAAGCTTAATTAGTCTCTTTGTCTTAATAAAAGTAGCATAATGTTTACAAAGATAATCATGAGAAAACCTTGAGTGATGTTTCACTGGGGTTTATATCTGCATCAGATATACATGTATAGAAACAAATCACATTCAATCCGCCATATTACGAAAGAGGTAGAAGATCGGACATGTACGTGAAATGAATATATTTAAATAGAATGTGCAAATTTGAGGAGTCGCACTATCCCTTTGTCTTTAAAACAGCGCTCGTCCCTCTGCTATCGAGCTGGTATCTGCTCCATCCAGGGCCTAGCGGATGACTCGCCAGCTCTGCCAAGGATTGATAGACATGCTGATGCCGATTTCCTGATGGAAGCAGCGTCCATCGAAATCAAAGCTACTCACTGTATTGTCTTCGCCTGCATAATATCCATCCGAGCAGTTATTGAGCGTGAACAGCCTCACTGTGTGGGCCATTGCCCGTTAGTGTACAATTCAATTATGATGCAGTGGCCACGATGCCAGATTCGAGGCCGTGTATACATACAGGAGCAGTCCGGACGTTGCAGGTTCGTGAGGAGAAGCGTCGACGAATTTGCCGACGCAATGTTGGTGTGGCAGTGGTCCGTCCCCCACATGTCGGGGGAGCCAATGTCATCCTCGCACACCGCGAAGTGGCCCGAGACCTTGGCTGTGGAACCGTTTTGGCCGCAGCCTCTGCTGTATTCGTAGTTGTATCCTTCGTCAAACATGTTGAATTCCATGAGAGTTTTGCCTTTGGGGCAGACCGAGCCGTCCTTCGGCTTCGGTGCAGCGCTGACCATGGTGGCAGCCGTGGCGAGGACAAAGTTGACGAGGCGCATATTTTCTAGCGTAGGTGCGATGATTTGTAGATCAGTAGGGACAAACAGTTCCAAGTAAATGACTGATAGTAAAACTTTCGTGGCGGTATTTCCGAGAATTCTTTATATTTTTATATGTTTCCGTCTGCATCATCATTGTAAGCTGACCACAGAATATGCGAGCCTTGTCAGCGGGTGTTTCAACGGCGCAGTGCGATTGGAGGCACTATCAAGTGATACATCTTGTTTGAATTTGAAAGAAGAAAAACTAGCTGTTTGAAGATATTATGCAGGATTTCAATGCTCAAAGTGCTGCAACGATGCATATAAGGACGAGGCTGTGTCACCAGGCCCAGCGTCAGAATGCGCCAATCGGCCCCGCGATGCGGGGGCTTACGCGAGAACAAATATTGTTGCACCCAGCAGCATCAGTTCCGCTCGACGGTTGAAATGTTGATTTCTTGCGAGATCACCTGCCCTCCCGCAATCATCCCGATGAAGATCTCGTGACTCATACAAGTGGCCGCTGAGAGTATACCCTCACCCTCCCAGAAAAGTAGTATTAATCCTCATGTAGCTGAGAGTATGCCACGTCCAAATATTACAAAATTTTGTATTAGTAAAATGATAGTAATAGGTGACAAAGCTCTTGATAGTTTTGACTATTCGTGTGTACTGTCATCTCACTTTACGTGGGTTGGACGGCGTCTTGAATGAGGAGATCTTGAGGGTACAATTCAAGTGCCTAATTGACTTCGAATTTTCAAGAGAGACTTTTTGCCCCGTATATTTATCTTTCGGGTATTCGTAGAAGATGATTAGATGAAGCTTTGGTGACGCTCGATAAAAGACTAGAAAATAAAGGAAATAACAAATACTACCTGCTATACACTCTCCCCCTTATATTGATATTAGCGTATAACCTTCCTTTACTAGATTCCTCTTAAATAATAATAAATATATTATAGTTAATATTATAAAATTGAACAACATAAGAAAAATAAAGAATATAAGAGAAATAGGGAATTTAAAAGAAATAAGAAATGTAAGAAAAGTAAGGAATATAAGAAAATAAAATAAAATAAGAAAAGTAAGAAAAATAAGAAAAATAAGAAAAATAAGAAAAATAAGTAAAAGAAATGAATATTAGGGACAGCGACAGGTGGGGAAAAAATCTTTAAAAAAGTACATTGCATACTATCTTTTATTACATGTGACTTTTCAACAATTGGTCGAGTCCAATACTTCTGGCATCCAAGGCAATCTCGGCTCGGTAATAGAAAGCCCATTTGTGGCCTATCTGCCTGGGAGCTGTGCCAACGAACAAGGCTCGCCAACAGTGTCTCCTTACTGGTGCGAGCACTCACGACTAGTGTGGTGAGTGACACCCGTCGCATCCCTAAACGGAAATGGCCGCTTTCAACCTGGAACCACGGCATGATTTTATCGCCAATAGACCGTTGTCACTCGGGTTGCTGTTATGGTATGTCGACTCTTCAACGGCTGTGCACCTGCGAAGCACAAGGCAAAATCATGCATTCAGTTCTAAGAAGACAAGTCTGATGAGTGAAATCAGGTGTTTAACATGGTGAGATTAAACGATACCTAAATTTATCTCATCAAAGTCCAAGAAGAGGGCGCCAGGTAAGAGCATCGAACGGCTTGCGGCTCGTTCAAGTCGTGAAGCTAGTGCAGCCAAAATCACCCCTCATGAAATACGGTTTATTGCATGCCTCAAATCATAGTCCTAGCATAGTATGCACCCTGGGTAGCAGCATAAATTCAGCTTAGTGGTATCTTGTTAGCAACTATAAGAGAAACAGGATGCCCGCCGAAGTAGAACTGTACCGCTATTTTCACCATACTTGACCGACATTTCTAGAACAGAACAGAAAATCACTGTTCCCTGCTACGATGAAGCTACCTATCATTATTTTCTCTCTTGCTAGCCTGGGGATCGCCGCCACGGACTCGGCTCCTGCCCCAGGCGCTGCCCTCCGCCAGCGCGAGCACATTCCGTCTCTGCGGTCCGGACCTCCGCAGCTGGCCCCCGGCAGCCCCAAATCGAGCACATTTGCGTCGCAGACCGTCTATTCAACCATCTGGGCGGGTGTAGTGCAGGAGGGCAGCGGATTTAACATGGTCAAGGGCACTATAAAGGTGCCACACGTAACCGGTGCCGCCAACACTGCGGCGTCGGCCTGGGTCGGAATTGATGGCCCCATCTGCCAAATCATTCTGCAGACTGGTCTCGTCTTCCACAGCGATGGCTCGTTTGACGCGTGGTACGAGTGGTATCCCGACTACTCGCACGGCTACTCTAGCATCGACATGCACGTCGACGACGAGGTCGAAATGGCCGTGTTCGCCTTCAACTCCACCACTGGTATGGCCATCATTGAGAATCACACAACGAATCAAACCGTCTACCACGCGTTCGACACGCCTCAGCCCGCGCTGTGTCAAAGGAACGCCGAGTGGATCGTTGAGGACTTCTCCGTGGGTGACTCCCAGGTGCCGTTTGCAAACTTTGGGTCCGTCGTCTTCACGGAAGCGCAGGCAAGAGGTGATGACAGCACGGGCACGATTGGCACTCGCGGCGGCACCCCTTGGGACCTGACGGACAGTAACGGAAAAGTGTTGACAGCTTGTGGCCCCAGCGGTGACTCTGATGCGTACTGTATATACATTGGTTAGACTAGCTTCGAGTAGGCAGACGATGGAGCATAAGAGGTTGCGGCTGTATTAAAAGGTACTAAAGGTAAATGATGAGGGTATTTACACTTTATTTCTCTTCATTCCACTTCTCATTTCTCTTGTGATTGCCCAATATTCACAAAATCGATAGTTGGTATAGGGTATTCTACCTTGATCGGCCCGGCGGCCGCACCGGCAAAGTGGACTCCGCTCCGCTCCAATGCCCGCCCCAGAAGTCGCCAGCTGTTACGTGCGACACGTTCCAGTTTGGGCGAACCACACTTCCTGCAGCACTAGCACAAGCCAGTTCTCCTTTATTCTCCATCTTGCCAACTTGCATCTGCGATCCTGCGCCAGGCACGCCAGCGACGCTCCCTGAATTTCTACATTGCATCGTGTCATGGGGATCGCTTTTTTTGTCTAATTTGATCTTACTTTATCTTTCTTTAAGTACGCACCCCGTCTGTCTTGCGCTTTGGGCGCTGTTTTTATTTTCTTGGGTCGCCGCGATCCCTGCTGTCTGACCTGCGGCCCTCGCGCTCCGTGCAAGACTTGCTGACAACTGGCCTTCTAGTATACCCCATGTGTTTCTGAAGCAATTTCTCGTCCACGAGTTGCGAGAAAAATGGCTGAAGGAGCCCCGAACTCATCATGGCATCCGGCCAAGATGCCGAATAGCCCCAGCAAGAACCAGGACCAGACGGCCGCGCCGCCAAAGATCGACGCCGCCCTGCAGTCAGACGCCCATGACGCGGCTGTGACGCCCACGATACCCGACGCAACGCACAGCCATGATTTCGGCGATGCTTGGATGGCCGGCGACGACGAAGCAGAAGACGACGCCGACGCTTGGCTAATGTCCGAAGAACCGACGATGCATTCGATAGTTGTCGATGCGACAGATGCGGCCCCCAAGGAGCCGGTCCCAGAATCCGACCCTACCCCGAGCACCGAGCCTGTCAGCGAAGCGCAAGAGCCTCAAACTCCCGTTGCAGATGCGTTGACGAGTAATAATGCAGCAACCGATCCTTTCGGTACGAACGATGATGAAGACGTCGATGCGTGGCTTACCCAAGAGCCAGCTCACGAGCCCCTGGAATCTGAGCCCGCGCTGGCTCCCATTGCTGCAGCTATGGAGCCCGTCAAGACCGAAGAGACTGAAGTGATTGAGCCGCAGGCTGCGCTCGAGCAAGCGGCCGAGACCAAGCCAACTTCAGTACCCGAAGAAACCCAACCGATGCATGTGCCTCAGGCCGAGACGGTGGAAAAGGAAGAGCCAGAAGATGAAGAGTCGCAGTCGTCTCACCAGCCTCTGTCGCAGCATTCAAGCTCCATGTCTTTTGCGCGAACCGTCTCTCACGAAATTAGCTTCAACGACGATGATGAGAGCGACTTCACACTCTCCCGATCCAACACCGACCAGTTCAAATTTATGCCTCCGACCGACCGAACAAATTCCTTCCCGCCTGTTCCGCCGGCGCAGGTTACCGAAGAACCTTTTCCTTCGCACCCTCTACCCTCTTCTCAAGCACTCGATGTTGTTGAAGAGGTGGAGAAGAACCCATTTGCGGAGGATACAGACGGCCACAAGATGTTCTGGGAAAATGATGGCGCAGCCGATAGCGCGCAAGAATCTTTCCAAACTATTGGTGGTGAGATCGGAGATGCTGCCACGGAAGCTTCGCAGTCTCGTTTCGAAGAAGGGCTACCTCTAATCCCAGCAGCCGCGGAAGCTGACAGAGGAAATGAACAATCCAAAAAGGCAGCTTTCGACTCATTTGGAGAGGAAGATGCTGGCGATGACTTCTTCTCCCAAGTCAAAGAGGAAGAGGCCGATGACGATTTCCTGCAACCGGTTCAGCGCAAATCTACTATGCAGGTCATCGGAAACACCCTTGACAGAGAACCGACACTGCAGCAACCTGAATTTGATACGTTAGAGGAGGATACGGAAGAAGATCGCCATGCCCAGGCCCTTGCAAGCGCCTTTGGCGCAGCAATGGAAGACGAAAGCCAGCCAGAGGCGGCCGAACCACCCGCAGACATCTCTGCCAAATGGCAAGAAGCCTTTGGCACTGGTGACGACGACGACGACTTTCTTCTCGACGATGCTGCTAATGGAGATGAATCAGTCGACGCAGCAGGGTTTCTCGGAAGCGACGACGAAGGCATACTTTTGGAAGAAGAAGACGAAGCTCCTGTTGCCACCAACGCTCCGGCACCGAACCCTTATATGCCAGCCCAGATCCAGACACAGTCCCAACCTACGCCATCTCAGGCGACTTCCTATGGCTATGCAGCCCAAGCTCCACAACAGACACCGTATGGTGGCTCCTTCGGCTATGCTCCGGTCGCATCCCCGCGAACCGATGCACCCAAGGCTGAGAGCTTTGCGGACAAGGCCAAGGGGGGTTATGCATCGCCGTATGATTTGCCAACTGATCTTGTGAATATGAATATCAAGCCTCGCAAAAGACCAAGCTTGCCGAACCCTGCCCAAGAACCAACTCCGCCACCAATGACTGCCCCTCCACGCACCGCAAACGCATACGCGCCTCCTCCTGCCGCATCTGCGCCGCCAGCTGCTGCTGGAGCTGTTGCACAAGCGCCGCCAGCCAGATCTGCCAGTCGCCAGGAGAACTTCTTTGAAGATCTGCCCATGACGGCCAAGCCCCGTCCCGGCTCACGCCAAAGTCTCCGCGCTTCTTCTCCTAGCAAGCAATATGGCGGCCCAAGCCCGACTAACGTAACTGCGCCTCCGCTGCCGGCAACGAACCAGCAATACCAGGCCTTGCCTATTGAGCGTCCCGCAGCACCGGAGAACTCTGTTCCTGACTTGGTTGCGCCGCCCAAGTTCAACCCATATGCTGCTTTGCAGACTGGATCTGCGCCACCTTCTGCACCTGCTGGAAATGCTGCCAGATACTCCCCAGCGCCCGCCCAGCATCAAAAAGGCAGCTCGGCCCCCCCACCCGCGGCTTCAAATCGCTTCTCACCGGCGCCCCCTCTGCCTCGCCAGAACAGTTCGCCTACCCAGACGGCAACTGCGTCCGCATCACAAACATATCTCCCACATCTTCCCAGAACCTCAAGCCCATTGGCTCAGTCGGAGATACATTACGATAAAGCTGGCGCTGGTATTGATGCAAACCATCTTGATAGACGCGCTAGCTCCCATCATGAGCCGCGACTGAACCGCGTCTCATCGCTGCCGCCAACCCGCGAGGTAGATGAAGAGGATGATACCCAGGCTGGCAACAGGCTTGGTGCCCCTCCCCAGCCACCCTCTGCAGCAGCACGATACAGCCCGGCGCCGCAGCAAGCACCCAGTGCACCATCTAGCCAGATGCCATCGCCGCAGAAGCGTACTGCCAGCAATTACATGCCTCAATCTGCACCTCACCTGCCGAACTTTGCCCCCCCCGTTCGATCTCAAACACAGTCCCCTGGAGCGAGCCGTAACATCCACCAACAAGCCCGTCCATCGTCTGCGCATACCAATGCAGCAGCAACGTTCGGGCAGACTGCGCAGCCAACACACGCCTTGCCCGTCCGTACTCGTGGCGCGTCTCTCACTATGAATATGGTGCCGCCTACCGATGGTCGTGAGCATGACCCGTTGCAGCGCTGGCAGGGTGTTCCCATCATCTCGTGGGGCGTTGGTGGTGCAATGGTAACGTCTTTCCCCAAGAGCACACCGCGATACACCATGAACCAGTCTGCACCAACTATGCTGAGGACGCCCGGTGAAGTTAAAGTCAAGAGCATGAAAGAGATTGAGCCTTTGCCGGAGCACTTGGCTAAATTTCCTGGGCCCCTGCGAGGCAAATCGAAGAAAAAGGATGCCCTTGCTTGGCTGGCGTCTGGAATCACTGCACTGGAAAAAGAACTACCCGACGTTTCTCTTACTCCTCAGTTGTCGCTCGAAGCAAAGAGATCAATGGAGCGACTGCTTCTATGGAAGGTTCTCCGTGTTTTCATTGAGTTTGATGGCCACTTAGAGGGCTCTCCCGCGGTTGACAAGGCAGTCAGAGAAGTGTTGACTCCGCAGGGAGTTGAAGATGCCACGCTGCTGAATGGCTCGAGCTTTAGCCAAATGGCATCCTCTACTGGCATGAAGGCGGACAATGTTGACTCCGCTTCCATGGAGGCCATCAAGGAGAGTTTGCTCGCAGGTGACCGTGAATCGGCTGTCTGGGCAGCTGTTGACAAACGTCTTTGGGGCCATGCCATGCTGATTGCCCACACCATTTCACCGGAGCTCTACAGCCGAGTTGCTCAAGAATTTGTGCGAAAAGAAGTCAACTACCCTGGTCACAGCAATCAGTCACTCGGTGCATTCTACAAAGTTCTCTCCGGCAACTTTGAAGATTGTGTCGACGAGTTGGTACCTGTCCATGCACGTGCCGGTATGCAGCTGATGTCTACCAATGCAGGTATGGGGGCAAGCCAAGACGAGTTGGGCGGCTTGGAGAAATGGAGAGAAACTGTCTCGATGGTTCTCAGCAATAGAAGCGACAACGATGTCCGTGGTCTTAATGCTCTCGGTAAACTTCTTTCGGGCTATGGAAGAGCCGAGGCTGCTCAGATCTGCTTTATTTTCAGCAGAAGCATCTCTGTCTTTGGTGGTGTTGACGACCCGAATGCCGATTTTGTTCTCGTCGGCGCAGACCACCACAAACAAACAGACCAATTCGCAAAGGAAACGGAGGCTCTGCAGCTCAGCGAGGTCTACGAGTATGGCCTTACACTATCAGGAGCCGCGAATCTCGCCGCCGGTGCCCCCCACTTGGCCGGCTACAAGCTTCAGCATGCCACGGTCCTTGCGGAACATGGCTATCGCGACAAGGCCCTGCAGTACTGTGACGCCATCTTTACTTCTATCAGCGCGCAGACGCGCAGGTCGCCGTATCATCACGCTCTCCTGGAGGCTTCCGTTGATGACTTTATGAGACGTCTGAAGCAGGCTCCCAAGGACGATGGTTCGAGTTGGATGTCAAAGCCAAGCATGAACAAGGTCTCCGATAGCGTGTGGAACCGGTTCAACAAATTTGTCTCTGGAGATGAGGAGGGCAATGGGCAAGCTGGTGCTGATGGCGAACACGGTCCGTTCGCTCGTATCGCCTCTACTCCAAACATTAGTCGTTCGCCTTCCGTCTCAAACTTTGAGACGTATGGTACTTCGCCTAGCTACGGTGTCTCGGGACTGCCGCCGCATGCGTCCGCCGCCAACTCGCGATATGCGCCAGGTACAACCCCTGCTGCGACGACAACTCAGAACCCGTACGAATTTGTCTCGCAACAGCCAGCTCCTGCGCAACACCAGGCCAACGGTCGTACATCAAACGAATACACTCCCAGCCCGTACGAGCCCGCCTACGGTGGCAACAGTGGCGGCGATTCCGGGTACCCTGGCTTCAATCAGCATGTGCCTGAGCAATCATACCAGCCTAGCCAGCCCGCCGTTTCGCCGTATCAGCCACAGGCACCGAATGCCGATCCTCAGTCATACGGACTGCAGCCGTCTCCGAGCATCACTGCCGAGTCTAATGTAAATGCCAACTACGGTTACCAAGGGTATCAGCCTTCAGGCGGCTACGAGCCGACGAAACCTGCGGAGGACATGTCCAAGGCCACGGACGCTACAGAAGGTGGCTATCAGCCCGCGACACAAAGCTATGGATTTGAGCCACCGTCCGTGCAGTCGTATGGATATGAGGCACCCTCCATGCAATTCCAAAGCTACGACCCGCCGTCGACAGAATCGCAGAGCTATGAACCTCCTGCTCAGTCTCAAGGTTATGATGCACCATCGACGCAGCCATACGGCTATGAACCTCCATCATACCAGCCTGACATGGGCGGCAATGCCGACGATGACGCTCCCAAGCCAAAGAAGAAGAGCTTCATGGATGACGATGAAGATGACATCCCTGCTTTGAAGGCCAGCGACAGCAAGAGCAAGTCTGACCTCGATCGCGAAAACGAGGAGATGTTCAAGAAGGTTGCGGAAGAAGAGGCCAAGCGTGCCGCAGAGGCAGCCGCAGCCAAGAAGGCCGGCGGATGGGGCTTTGGAGGATGGTTCGGCGGGGCCAAGAAGGCTGAGCTCGGAAGCGGCGAAGCGTCGCCCCAGAAGGCCATCAAGGCTAAGCTTGGTGAATCCAACAGTTTCGTGTACGATCCTGATCTGAAACGATGGATTAATAAGAAGGCTGGTGCTGAGCAGACAGAAGCTCCCAAGGCCGCGGCTCCTCCGCCTCGAGGTGGTGCGCCTCGTTCTGTCAGCGGTACACCTCCACCCAGTGCTACCGCGCCGCCCTTTGCTGGGCTACCGCGCTCAGCGTCGACATCGAATCTCAGCGCCGGCCCTCCCCCTATGCTTCCTCCCAGCGGCCTCGGCATCGGCGGCGCCCCTCCCATGATGCGCTCCGATTCCAATGCCAGCGCTGGTCCCCCAAGCGGACCCCCGAGCCGCCCAGCCACCAGCATCAGCAATGCCAGCAGCATTGACGATTTGCTCGGCGCAGCTGGCCCTCGGAAAGCAGCAGGCAAGAAGCCTCGCAAGAGCGGTCGTTATGTGGATGTAATGGCGAAATAAGGAGAGGAGAGGAGACAACTGTCGGAGATTAATCGGAAAAAAACGAAGGGATGAAGGAACGAAGGAGGAATGAAGGAATCAATTAAAATTTACTACCGGACTAATCATCACCAAGCAGCACGGCATGAAGCTTGAAGTTGTGGCATAATCTCTGATCGAAGCTACATTTTTGCCCCTATCGGCACATTGTACGGCGTTTTACATGCTGGGGGGCAAGTTTTGTGCCCTGTGTTTCTTGTTCTTTTCCTCATGTATTATAATAGAGTGCGTTGTATCATAGATGTTCTTTGTAGAACAAAAATCTACCATATATTATTTTTCTTCAATTCGCTCATCGTCGCCTTGATATACGAATGCTATGAGCTGTAGGATTGGACATAATACTGTGCGACTCGCATATTAGTTTCGCAAATTGTAGGAAAAGAGATGATGTCTGCAAATGCAACTTACCGTGACGACGGAATCTTCCGCCGACGCATCATCGTACTGTGGTACGTAGACGTATAAAATCAGCGCGTGGTCGTCGGCGAAGCACGCAATCACGCGGCCCTCCAGCCGGCCGACGCTCAGCACGCGGCTCCAGTCCTTGCCGTCGACGCGCACCGTGGCCCAGCGATCCGGCCCGTCCTCGCGGAAGCGCGTGCTCGGGTGCTCGGCGAGCGGGCGGTCGAGCTGCGTCGGGTCCAGCTCCGGATTCTCGAGCCCCGACCAGACGCTCGCGATGTCCGTCGTGTCGGTGGCGATGCGCAGGCGCAGGCTGCCGTGCATGTTGGCGCTGAGCTCGAGCTTCGGCGCCTTGGCAGCCGCCGCCGACCCTGACGCTCCAGTAGCGCCGCTACCGGAGGCAGACGTCTGCGCGAGCTTGGTGAAGCGGTCGGAGATGGCCTTGAGCTGCAGCAGCGGCGGCAGCTGGATGTGCACGTCGGGCTCGCGCACCTTGGGCTGCATGATGGTCTCGACGGTTTCGGGGTGCAGCACGCGCACGGGAATGTCCTGTGTGATGATCTTTTCGTGCTCCCGCCGCAGGGACGTCTCGAGGTGCTCGGCGTGGAAGAGCTCGTCCTCGTCGCCCATGGAAAACGGGTCGTCTGCTGCGGCGGCGGCGGCGCGGGCCTGCTGGCCGGCAGCGGCGGTGGCCGCGGCGTTTGCGCTGCTCGCGGTGGTGGTTGTGGTGATTGTGAGGGACAGGACGGGCAGGCCGTCCTTTTTGGTCAGGCGGAGGGATGCAGATATGCTGTTGAGGGCGGACTTGAGTGCGCGCTGTAGTGGCTGCAGCGGCAGCTCGAGGTTTATGGTGTTTGAAGCCTCGGCGGACTGGATGTGGTAGTTTTCAAAGATGAAGTCCATGGCAAGGGATCTAGGGGAGCGTCAGCGCTGTTTGAACATACTAAGCGCCGTAAATAGCGATGCTACCCTGTGTATCCGCTGCAAGGTGATACGTACGCCCAAACTTGGGATCCCATGTCGGGAATCACCGTGAACCGTGCCGTCTCATCACTAAGACGCACCCAGGCGATTTTCTCGAGCGAAGAGAGGGCTGCCGTGAGTTCTGCAGAGGTATTAGAGTGCGTTCTGTTGCCTCATCCAGTACAATTTGCCTACTAGAAAACGTCCGTATATTTTTTAATTCTGTTCGAAAGCGCATGACGAATGGATGCTGGTATGTGTGGGATGTTGCATGAGGAAACGCGAGCACCACTGCTCGGTAGCGCGTAAATGGGATTTTGGCGGGGCATCTGTCAATGGGCACTTCTTGGTCACTGCATCACCATTGACAAAAAATATTCACATTTTATTTCTCCGGCGGCTATTCGATACACTATACACCTTCAATCCAATCTGTAGGGGGCGTCCGACCCTCGGGGCACTCATTCTTGATGTCCGCATAGTTGATCGTCGCCGACCAGCGTCCCTTGCCATGGCTGCACATGACGCGGTACTCCTGCAGCAGGTCCATCTCGGCGACGCAGATGGCGCGGACCCAGGCCTTGGGGTCCTCGGAGCAGACGGTGCCGTTGACCCAGCCGCAGTTGTTGCGCGTCTCTTTGTTGCTGGGGCCTACGGTCTGGGTGCAGACCATGCCGCCCCATC
Source organism: Paracorniculantispora psalliotae (assembly GCA_002796755.1). NCBI lineage: Eukaryota > Fungi > Ascomycota > Sordariomycetes > Hypocreales > Cordycipitaceae > Paracorniculantispora > Paracorniculantispora psalliotae. The sequence continues at coordinate 793,646 of PHFE01000022.1, read as the reverse complement.
GGTAGTCGATGTGGGTGCCGTTGCAGCGCAGCTCCTCGGCGCCGTGCTTGAGATGCTTGGTGTGGTAGGTGCCGTTCTCGCACTTGACGGCGCAGTTTTCGGGGGTTTGGCACGCCCGATGGACGCGCTTGATGGTCCAGGCGTGGGCGCGGGTGGCAGCGCAGAGGAGCGCGGTGGTAATGACCAATAGCTTCATGGCGAGGGCTGTTCGAATCGGTGAGAATCTGCAGCGATTCAAGGTGGCGATGTTTCAAGCGTGAGGCACTCACGTGAATTTTCATGACAAGGTGACACTTTTTCGACTATGTGATTGATGTGTTCGGTCTACAATGACACGAGCGGCTGAAACTGACCTTTTATATTCTACGAAAAGTAGTTCTCGCCTACTATGGAACTACTGACGTCAAGACAAAAGCTAAATAATAATAAAAAAGTGCCAAAGGCAAAAGCAAAGGAAAACTAGAAAAAAAGCCACGTCAAGCCCGACAAAGACAGAATTGAAACCTCTATGCTACACAGCAGCTCCCAATCACGGATGCACATCAGACGGAGGGAGACAAGAGACGCGGTAGCTTTGCAACCTCGCTCAGTATTAAAAGTGCTAAATATCCAAGATAATAAAACCAGTATGTTTATTCGACATAACTAGCAAAGATCCGCGATGAGCGAAGATGCCGCTCCTCACTCCAGGTAATCAGGGTTGCAGTCCCAAGGGTGGTCCTTGAGGAGGACGGCCGTCACGGCAGTCTGAGTGTAGTTGTTGCATAGCTTCCCGAACTCGCCATACCTGGACGGTTCTAAAATACATCGGTATTGGGTGCTCTTCTTCATTGGGATGGTCTCGTTGTTTCTCGGATCGCAATGCATGCCGCCTAGCTCCAAGCAGATCTTCTTATTGAGGTTGAGAATGATGCCCTCGGCCATCTCGTTGCGGCAGATTACGGACCAGTAAGAGTAGTCTGAATTGGTGCCGTTGCATCGCAGCTCGGAATTCTGGAGGCGGTCGCGCATTTTGGTGTAGTAGGTGCCGTTTTCGCATTTCTGCTCGCAGTCGCGGGGGCCGTGGCAGAGATGGTTCCTGTTCCTGACATCTGAGAAGTAGCCTGTGCTGGCGGCGCTAGCGAGAGCAGCGAGGAAGGGAGTGAGACGCATGTTGGATAATTAGATTGTTTGGTAAACTGTATACGAGTTAATAGACGTGGCAGGCGGCATTGACGAGGTTGCGTACTGAGTCTTGGGACGAAGAACTGCAGTATGCCAAGATTGTTGGTGAACAAGGGAGAATGAGCAAGAGTGACAAACTCTTTTTATTTTCGAAACAATGAAATACTTACCAACGGAAGAATTAAAACGCGCGTGATTGCCAAACACCATGTGCCCGCAGACGGCTGGAGGCAGTAGGGAACCTTAAACGCCGCCACCGCATCATGAGACGCCATCGCCATTCGCGCTAATTTTTCTGGGCGAGGAGTAGTTCAATATACTAATAAGCATATATTCAGCAAAATGGGATTAAACCAATATGCGGCCGTTCTTCAAGTCGACGACATTGCGGTAGCCACAAAGACTGCACGAGCCCAGAGAAGGCGCAAGCCACAACAAAGCAAGTCCCACGTACGAGACACTGGTGTTGCTTTCTTTTGAATATGACAAACCTCAGCTGCACCAGACTCTTTGTTCACCTTGCAATCATGAAGGGAACAGCAATATTTGTCCATCACGAACTCATAGCATTATCACTGGCAAACAATATCCCATGCTAATCCCCCGCCCAACATTGCCAGTCGCCGACCGGTCAGGCGCCACGCAAAACTTGGCCACGTCCCATCGTTTATGATATAAATTCGCATACGAAGCAAGCAACAAGACCTCAGAAGTCAATCATAAAAAAACATGGGGAATACACTTTCGTGCCGGTCTGTACGACCGGGCAGCTGCTGCTCCCACACGCCCCCTGTGCGCCCGGAACCCTCTCGACGGGCGGTGACACCCAGCGCTAAAAATGCCGCCACGAGGATCGAAATGGACAGCACAACAATGATATTCATGTACGGGCAGTACCACGAGGATCCGCTCCGAAGCAACCCGACCGAGTTGGGGCAGGCCTCTGCGGGCGATGCGGAGCGGGCCTCGACGACGAGGAGCGCCAAGTCGCGGAAACGAAGAGGCGTCATCTTAATTAAGAATGTCGCGGAGAGCTTGTGGGCTGAATCGACGATGGACGACACAGAGGTGGGCAACGACGACGGGCAGGTCGAGACTAAGGACGCGGAATCTACGGTGGTGCTGATGGAGGAGCCAACGCAGGACAGCCAGTTGGCAGAGGGCGAAAAGGACAGTAATCAGGACGAGACGTTGGTCAAGCAAGAGTCGTGAGCTTTTCAATGGCGTTATGGTGGCTATTTCTATACCCAAGGCGGGCGTTTTTATATTTTTTTCGTTGGCGCGTGTCTTTTCAGCGGGCAAGGAGAGAAAGGGTGAGTAGTTTAGATTGGTATCGGTGCGGAGTAGAACAATTGTCGTGAAATTCATGAATGCTATGCGGAATGCTTATAATTATACAACCGGGTAACTCCCCGGGGGTTTCAATGATGCTCGTCGTCGCTGTCGTCTATGAAGCCTTCCTCCAGACTGTCACGAAGAATGTTAGCATACCAGCACCAAAATCACATCTCGCAACACAAACCAGACAAAAAACTTACTCTCTACTCAGGCGCACCGTATCCGACCCGAACCCTGTATACCGGCCATCCGCATCGTCATCCACATGTCCCAGCTCCTCCCCGTCCGAGTCACCACCACCCTCGCCGGCCCCCGTCGCCGCAAAGCGGCCCCTGTCACGGCGCCACGTCGACGGCAGCGTCAGCGACGCCAGGCGGTTCGTGATGCGATCGCGCAGCGACGCCGAGTTGAGCGAGTCGAGCGGGAGGTACTGGCTGTAGCGGTTGCGGTAGCGGCGCCATAGCGGGAGGACGGCAAAGGTGACGAGCAGGAAGACGACAAAGGCAATGGTGGCGGGGACGATGAGAGTCTGGCAGAGGGATAGGTTAGCGGATGGGGAAGGAGAGGGGAGGGGAGAGGGAGCAATCGCAGCGCCTACCTTGATGCCAGATAATGCGGCGCCCATGGTTGCGACGGGCGGCGGCGACGGCGCGCGGCGCAGAGAGCGCGGGCTGACGGACACAGGAGAGGAGAGCAGATGCAGGAATGCACGACGCAAGGGTACAGGCGAGACCGGATGCAGACGGAACCGGCCGCGACGAGAGGGCGAGGCTCGTGGTTGGGTGGTTTGGGATTGGTGATGATTGTCCACGTAAACCTTGCATCCCCCACGAAACAGATGTCCGAGATGGTCAGCGGATAACGTGGTCCGGGTGTCCTGGGCTGGGCGAGATGCGCTAGAGCATTCGCTGTAGCATTTGCGGGCTTGGTCGCCTGTAGCGTGTCAGTGGCGTCATTGCACAGCGTTGACAGGCCATTCCCCATTCGTTCCTGGTGCCAGGTGGTTCAGTTGCGCTCTCTCGACGGGCGGTGGTATATGTCGCAAACCAAGTCATGTGTGAAGAATATAATGCAGACTTTTTATTCTCGTCTCAAATATAGGACCCGAATGGTATATTCAGTTTGAGGCGCTTGAATGCTGTGAATTCTCCCCCAAACCCTTGAAACAGAACAAACTGCCGAATCTTATGCGGAAGTTGTAAGCCCGACTAGTAACCAATCCCTCATGACATCTCAAGAACCAGGCAAGATGAAAAAAAGCAAACAAAAAAACACCCGAAAAGCCACCACAGAACTGCAAAAGCCAACATGAGTTCCAGGTTTCCTCCCAAGCCCTCAGTCCCAAATAAGCCCCGTTTCGTATCAGAGTTCAAGCCCTTGAAGGCTATCGCACGCAACCATTGCTTCGCCACCACGGTTGAAGAGTATTTAGTCGTCTCGATCGATGCCTGAATCTTCCAAAGTCAGTAAATTGAAACAAGACAAATCTGACGATGATGATGGCCAGAAATGGCAAGGCACATACCACATTGGTTCATTGCCAGAGCGAAGTCGTTCGTCGAACATCTGAGTTAGGTTTGATGAAGCAAGCATACATTCACATCACAATCACGCATTGTGCAAGATATGTAAGAAATGATCCTAGCCCTTGGAGCCAGACACTGAACAGTCATGGCACCTCGGGTTTCCTCTGATTCACCCTAGCCGCAGCTGGGTAGAGACAGAGCCATTGAAAGGACGTGCTCTGGGTTGGCGGTAGGGAATAGGGCAATGATGAAAAGAACAATGCACTTGCAGGTTTCCTGAGTCCAAAACAAGACATTCGAGAACGGAGGGAAAATGCGGCGATGGGGAGCGGGTTGCTGGAAAGAAGCATGCTGGGAGAGGTGATCGACGGAAAACCAAAGGAGCAATCAAAGAGCAATACAAAACAGATGGGCAAAACAGATGAATAGAAAGATGAACAATAGAAATGGGCAAACAAATGGGTAAAACAGATGCAGCGACAAAGAGGGTGGAAAATCTGGGTGATGGACCAATATGACTACAAACAAGTGTTTGGCTGTCAAAACAGATGAACAAAAGAGATGAACAAAAGAGATGAGAACAAAAAAGACGAGCAAACAGATGCAAAGACAAAGAGGATGGAAAATTTGGATGATGGCAGAATACGAATGCAAACAAGTGTTTGGCTGTCGAGATTTTATTCTACGCGATTTGATGCTCTCCGGGGAAGGTACGACGATGGCTACGACGACTGCGTCCGACCGACTGCAGCAGGAGCGAGAATTTTAAGCGAGTATCGGCGGTGAAATATTAACCGAAGAAATGGATGCGCTTTTACCCGTATATTTCGATATTTAGCGAAATTATTAATCGGTTAGCAGAAAAATCACCGTGTCGCGATGCTGGCTGCGATCGCGTGCCAGGAATATACACAGCCAGCTCCAACTGGACGGATGCAAACTATTTATATGCAGGATCCCCCATTAATTACGCTACAATGAACTCCAAATGATAGCCATGGACTATTTTTTCCAGACAGACGACTGGAGTCACGATTCGTGTAGTGTGATCAAGATACAGATGAAGCCGAGTATACGACGTAATCGACAAAAAAAATACAAAGTCGGCAGAAACTGCTCACTGATGTATAATGGGTATTGGACTGATGTCTTGCAATGTTTTTAGCTCTAAGTGAATACTACTTGCGCATGGTAATCTTCACCTTGTATACTTGGTACTCGCCATGTTTCGCTGCCGTCGTCTTGCAGTCTCAGCCATAAAAGATAGATCAGGTCGCCAGCAACTACATAAACCCCAGCCGCCATGTACTACGCACAAAGCGAAGAAACAGTGTCGCACCGGCAGTGAGGGGTCGTGTTTTATGTTTGACATATGCACATCGATAACCGTGCGCCACACCCCGTACCATGACAAGTGTGCCATTTCGGAACCTTCCGACAGGCAGAGTTGATTCGATTGAGAGAACGCCCGACTTACAAGTACATTGATTAATTCTGAAAACGCAAGGGTCCTGATACAGCACACGCGTATGCTTGCATTCACGCCCACAATAAGACATACATGCACACAGCCACCCAACGCTGCAGCATCACCAGTTCACCACAGCAGGGTACAGGCACACGAGCGGGGGGCAATTCAACTCATGCTCCAGCCTGGAGGACCCAATAGTTAGCACCCAGCATCACGGCAGCCCAGACCTCTTTGGGCTGCTCGACCCCAATTCAAGCAGGGCAACGTCTCCTGATCAAGACCGCATCTAACCCAATCGAGTTGGTGTGCCAGGTTTGGAAATCAGGGGCAAGAACGCCGTCACCACACAAACGCCAGCTAGCACCTCCACTATCGCCGCTAACAATATCGCGACGGGCAGAGTGCAGAGGAGAAGGGAGTTGCAAGGTAATCCTTGGCTAGGCGGGCAGGCAGGACGCTAGTCAGAATGATGGCACGAATTGGGTTTGTTGTTTACATTGTTGACGTATGTATGCTCAACATATTGTTAGTTGTTACAGAATGGAATATCTGTTCCTTTATCAGTATTCGTACTGTTAGTAGCTTCCAAGTACAGTAGAGTTAAACTGCGAACGCTACAACAGCCTCCTCTGTCCAGCGCCACACTCCATCTACCCGCATCCGTCCATACATGCTCGTCCCAACGCATCGTCTCGGGCTTATTCCAACTCTCCTTCTTCCGCATTCCACCAAACAACCCTGCC
>PHFE01000022.1:775792-787359 GCA_002796755.1 Paracorniculantispora psalliotae | reverse complement strand
CCCCCCCCCCCCCCCCCCCACCAGCGCACTAGCCACACCACCACCAACTAATCAAGCCACTACACCCGCTCCTGGTCGTCTGGCGTCTCCTTTTGACAACGCGCCGCCTGGCACAATCCCACGCCTGGACCTTTCCCTAGAAACCTCCAAACCTCGACTACACGCGACCATATCTCGACCTAGTTGACAGCCTGCCGTCCCGCCGCAATACCCTGAGATCCAAAGGGGACCACGGGCCAAGGACGACAACACCGAGGAGGAAGACAGGACGGTGCTGCTTGGACCGCTTCCTACGTCGGCATCTCCCCTCCCCCCTCTGCGACGACTCGAATCGACCCTGCCCATCATCACCATGCGAGCGGCCCAAGGCCTGCATTCCGCCGCTTCTACGCGTTTCTGATTACGAAAATTTTAATACACTTTACAATACGAAGTCGTCATGTCCGACAAGACGAGGCAGTCGTCCGGTGGACGCTCCATCTTCTCTCGCAACAAGAACAAAGACAAGGACAAGCGCACCACCGAACATGAATCCTACGACGCCCTCAGCACCATGAGCTCCCGCTCCTCACGCCACAACCGAGACTCGTCGGCCATGTCCATCGACGGCTTCGCCTCGCCAGACCCGAACATGATGTCGGCCACCATCACTTCGATCCCGTACGATGCCACCGCCACGGGCTCCCGCTCGCCTATACCCGTCGACTACCTCCCCAATGCTGACCAAGTACCCGTCCGTAGAGAACCCTTGCCGCACCACCTCAATAAGGGCGGTGATTTTCACCAATATCCAACGTTTGACCCCTCGGCCAACCCGCACTTGTCGAGAATGGGACCCCCCGCCAGCAACGTCACCATGGCCAGCACAGGCAGAGCCGCGCAGTACCAGCAATGGGGCCCAGCGCGCGGCAGCATGGCAAGCACGGCCAATGGATCCCACACATCGCGATACGACTCGCTCCTGGTCCCGAACAATAGCAACAATAACCGTGCCTCGGACGCGAGCGTTTACTCCAGTATGTCTCGAAGCAACTTGCAAATGTGTCCCGCCCACTAACTCGCTATCGCAGTCCAACCCAGCGCATCCTCGCTCAGCTCCTACGGCGCACCGCATCGCGAGTCGAACCGTCTCACCAAGTTCCCTGGCCCCGGCTCGCACGACACCTTCCACTTCCCAAAGCCGGACGACGACAATGTAATCGAACAAATGTTTGCGCAGCTTATGCACCGACGAGGATGGCACAACCTGCCCGAGCAGGCCAGACGACAAATGATGGCCTACAAACCCGACAAGAAATGGACCCTGCTGCACCAGGACCGACTCGCCGAGTGGCAGGGCGAGCAGAAGCGGCGCATGACAGCTCGTGTTAGTACATTTGCTCAACCGGATGTCACAACCTATTCCGATGAAGAGGGTACGCCCGAATGGTACGTACGAAGAGTCATGGAAGACAAACTGGACGCCAAAGGTATGGGCAGCTTGGAAGTCAACCTGCGCACGCAGCAAATTGGCTGGGTGCGCCGCTTTGTCGAATGCCAGGGACAAGTTGCTCTCGTTACTCTACTCCTGAAAATCAACCGCAAGATTGCCAACGCACCGGCAAGTGAGAGCTCCAAGGTGGAGAAGGGCCTCGACCGCGAATACGATATCATCAAGTGTTTGAAGACACTGATGAACAACAAATTCGGTGCGGATGACGCCCTTATGCAGCAAAAGGTGCTTTTGGCTCTCGGCACATCGCTCGTCTCACCTCGCTTGACCACCAGAAAGCTCGTTTCGGAAATTCTCACCTTCCTCTGTACATGGGGTGACAATGGAGAAGGCCACTACAAGGTTATCCAAGCCCTCGACGAGGTTAGAGCTCAGAATGGCTCCAACGGTCGATTCGACGACTGGATGCAACTGGTCGAGGCAACCGTCGACGGCCGCGGCAAAATGGGCAGCATGGTCGGTGCAAGCGACGATATCCGTACCGGCGGTGTTGGCATGGAGAACCTGCTGATGGAATATTCTGTGGCAACCATCATATTGGTAAACATGATGGTCGATGCTCCGGAGAAGGACCTGCAACTCCGAGTTCACATTCGAGCGCAGTTCACGGCATGTGGCATCAAGCGCATCCTGAGCAAAATGGAATCTTTCCAATATGAGCTCCTTGACAAGCAGATTGAGCGCTTCCGTACCAACGAAGCCATCGACTACGAGGATATGCTGGAGCGTGACAACAGCAGCATCAAGGACAACATCGACGCAGACGTCAAAGATCTTTCCGACCCTGTTCAAATCGTTGATGCTATCCAGCAACGTCTACAGGGCAGCCGAACCAATGACTACTTTGTTTCTGCCCTACAGCATCTGCTGCTCATGCGCGCCAACGATGGCGAGGAGCGTCTGCGCATGTTCCAGCTTGTGGATGCCATGTTGAGCTATGTTGCCATGGACCGGAGACTCCCCAACATGGACCTCAAGCAAAGTCTCAACTTTACTGTGCAGAGTCTGCTCGACAAGCTGCACACGGATTCCGAGGCCCGCCAAGCTCAAGATGAGTCTCTTGAGTCGCGGCAAATCGCAGAAGCCGCGATGGCTGAACGTGATGAGATGCGCGCGCAGTTGGAACTCGGTGCAGACGGTCTGGTCGCAAAGCTTCAAAGACAGGTTGACGAACAAAGTCGGTTTATCGATGCTCAACGGCGCCAAGCTGAAGGGTTGAAGACTGAGCTGGATGGTATCCAAACTCTGCGCGCCAAGGAAGCTCAGCGCAACGAGTTGGAGACCAGAGAGTTGTATCTCATGCTCCGAGATGCCCAGGACATTGCTGCATCAAACGCTGCCAAAGGTGTGGCTAATGCTGCCGCCGGAGGTTCTGGTCCTGGTGCTGCAGCGACCAACACCAATCCTGAGCAAATGCAAGGTATCCTTGATCGTCAGCGCCTAATGGAACGGCTGCAAATGCAGCTCGAGCGACAGAAGACACAATACAAGCTCGAGGGCAGAGTCTGGGGTGAGGCCGCCGGGCCTTCTGACCGTCTCCGTGCCCTTCGCGAAGAGATGGAAGACGACGAAGCCGAAGCTGCTGCTGCCAACACTCCCCGGGATTTTACAAACAGCGTTCTCGGCAGCATCAACCGCCAAACCCGCATCCCCCGCAAGCCGATTCATTCCAATGGCGATGCCACTGACCAGGAAACCATTGAAGAGGCATCTGAAATAGACGAGGAAGACGGTGTTGTTTATGAGCGCCCCAGAATCGTCGAGTACAAGCGACCGATCATGGACCCTAGGCAACAAGCTGTCCTGGTTGACGAGCTCGGCAACAAGATCAAAAAGTACGACGGTAGTGACGACGACGACGAAGGCGTTACTACAGGACCTTCACACCCCAGCTTGGAATCCTCTGCACCGCGCACACCTGCCGATGCCGATACACCCAAAGCTGGCGCTGCTACCCCTGCCGCGGGTACAACTACGACTACCGGCGCGGCAGCTCCTCCACCTCCTCCGCCGCCACCCCCACCTCCAATGCCAATGCCGGGCCAGATTTCCGGAGCACCACCGCCGCCGCCGCCCCCCATGCCCGGTCAGATCCCAGGAGCACCACCACCACCTCCTATGCCCGGCCAGATCCCTGGTGCGCCACCGCCTCCTCCACCTCCCCCGCCCATGCCTGGCATGATGTCGCCTGCCATGGGAACTGATGGCACAGCCTCGCCTGCGCTGCCTACGTCCGACTCGGCTGGCTCCATGCCTCCGCCGCCGCCGCCCATGCCAGGCCCCAAGACTGGCGGCTTCCTTCCACAACCTACATACAGTGCCACGCCTAGCGTTGGTTTGCCTGTAGCCAGGCCCAAGAAGAAGCTAAAGGCTCTTCATTGGGAGAAGGTTGACGCTCCCGAGACCAGTCACTGGGCAGCCCATACACCATCTGCAGAGGCCCGTGAGGAGAAGTACATTGAACTTAGTAGGAAGGGTATTTTGGACGAAGTCGAGAAGCTGTTTATGGCCAAAGAGATCAAGAAAATTGGTGTTGCCACTGGACGTAAAGACGACAAGAAGCAAATCATTTCTGCAGACTTGCGCAAAGCATACGAAATCGCTCTGGCCAAATTCTCACAGCACTCTGTGGAAAAGATTACGCAGATGATTATTCACTGCGACGCGGATGTTCTCGACAATGTTGTCGTCATGGACTTTTTGCAAAAGGACGATCTCTGCAATATTCCCGACAACACATCGAAGCAGATGGCTCCTTACAGCAGAGATCTCACCGGGCCCGATGCTACCAAGCAGACAAGAGAACTGGACCCAGCCGACCTGACTAGACAAGATCAGATCTACTTGTACACTGCCTTCGAATTACACCACTACTGGAAGAGCCGAATGCGTGCACTGGCGCTGACAAGAAGCTACGAGGTGGAATACGAAGAGATTTACGAGAAGATGCATCAAGTTGTTACGGTATCTGAATCTCTCCGCGACTCGGTCTCGCTCATGAATGTCCTCGGTCTTATTCTGGACATTGGTAATTACATGAACGACGCCAATAAGCAAGCTCGCGGCTTCAAGCTGAGTTCGCTTTCACGACTTGGCATGGTCAAGGATGACAAGAACGAGTCGTCTTTGGCTGACTTGGTTGAACGTATTGTTCGTAGCCAGTACCCAGAGTGGGAGAACTTTGCTTCCGAGATTGGCGGCGTTATTCCTGCACAGAAGATGAACGTCGAGCAGCTCGAAACCGATGCCAAGCGCTACATTGACAACATTCGCAAGATTCAGATGTCTCTCGACTCGGGCAACCTGAGCGACCCCAAGAGATTCCATCCTGAAGATCGCGTCAACCTGATTGTGCAGCGTTGCATGAAGGAGGCCCGTCGCAAGGCTGAGCAGATGCAGCTGTACCTGGACGAAATGATTCGCACATACAAGGATATCATGGTTTTCTACGGTGAAGACCCTGCCGATGAAAATGCCAGACGAGACTTCTTCACCAAGCTTGCGGGCTTCTTGATGGAATGGAAGAAGTCGCGCGAGAAGAATATGAACTTGGAGGAGACCCGAAAACGCAACGAGGCCTCGATGAAGCGCAAGCATGCTGCGCAGAAGGCTGCCCAAGCTGCACACGAGCCTGGCACAGCTTCCGCCACCAGCACCGGCGCCATGGACTCGCTGCTTGAGAAGCTCCGTGCGGCGGCGCCCCAGGCTCGGGACCAGAGAGACCGACGTCGCCGTGCCCGTCTCAAGGACCGTCATCAAGTGCGTGTTGCTTCTGGACAGAAGATTCCCGATCTCAACGAGATCCCCGAAGCGGAGGCTGGATCGAAGCCTTCTGATCCGACGATTGAAGAAGAGGAAGGCAGCGTCGTGGCCCCGACTAGCCCTGCCCGCACGCAATCACGCGATGGCGACGATGATGTCGCTGACCGAGCTGCTGCGATGCTGCAGGGCATGCGCGGCGGCGACGGAGATGACAGCGAGAAGCGAGAGAGTCTTCGCAAGGCAAGGAGGCAAACTGCCGAAGAGGAGAGACGCATGCGCCGCCGCCGCCGCGACAAGACGTCGGTCAGCAACGCTGAGGACGCGGGCAAGCCTGCTGACGCCAACGACGACGATGCCTCGCAGGCCGGCCACGACGAATCTGCGCGTGCTTCTCTCGTAGGGGCCTCGGAGAATGGCGAGGCAGGAGAGTAAAGCAAAGAGTCAAGAAATCGACGGCCAATGAAGAGAGAAAGAAAGAGGAGAGACGTTGAAAGAATTGGAACGAAAGGCATCTGTGCGATTCACTCTTTTTTTATACACAGTACGTAATGTTTACATACAAAGCACATAAGCGCATATAATTTTCTTTATTGTCTGGCCTATTGCCTTTCTTTTTACTTTCATATATGTTTGGTGGCTGGGGAAGGATATGGAGAGGAAAATACAGTATTCAAGTCTTTTTACATTGTTTTCCTCGTGTTGCTTGTGCTTGTGAGTTGGCTTTGAAGGGATTATGTTTGGCATTTGCTTAGGTTGGGCTGGGGGTCGTTTGTTTCATTGGGTTTTGGAGGAGGGTATCATCACTTGGACCTGCAAAGAATCAAGTAGCTATAAGAATCATTTTATTGTTTAAAACAAAAACCAGCCACTAGCCACAACGCCGAAAAATATCGCTAAAAGAACAAAACATGCAAAGAGTAAAACCAGACGACGGATATTACTCTCGCGTCGGACTCAGCGCCCGGTTGAAGCCGCCTTCACGGTTCATGTACTGCCTGTACTCCGTCTTCTTCACTTTCCGCACCGCGCCCGCGTTGTTGCCCGCCACGCGCTTGTCCTTTGTCGTGCCGAACCCGCCAAAGCCCATCATGGCCTGCATCGCCGCCATGTCGTCATCTTCATTCCCGCCCTCTTCGCCGACAAGGGGCACCGCCACCGCCACCGGCGCCGGAGCTGTAGCAGCGGGCTTCGTCGGCTTCTTGTCGAGCTCCATGCGGTCGTCGCCCCGCGGGCTGCGGCTTCGTGAGCGTCGCCGGTCACGGCCTCCTGATGAAAATGTAAGTATGCTAGGTAAAAAGAACGGGGAACGATGGTCGGACGTACCTCGTCTGTCGTCGTGGCGGCGTGAGTTGTAGTCCCGATCTCGTCTGTCGTCGCCGCCGCGCCCGCCACGCCCTCCTCGCGCGCGCCCCCGTCCACCACCAGTGTTGCGCCCGGCGTCGCGCTCATCATGGTCGCGGTAGTTGGATCGATGATCGGGGGAGCGGGAGCGGTCGTCGTTGCCGCCGCCGCGGCGCTCGCGTGATCGTGATCGGTAGTTGTTGCGTCTGCCACCGCCGCCGCCGCCGCCGCCACCGCGCGGTCCGTCGTCGCGCCGGTCGGGAGCGTCCCAATCGCGACGGGTATCGGGTCGGCGTCCTCGTCGTTGGTCAGACATGATGTGTGGTGGGCTTTTCGTGAGTCTGCGCCGTGAGGTTGTGAAGTTGAAGATGTCTGGGCTGCAGATGGCTGGCTGGCGAGCTCTGAGGTTGGACCTGTCCAGGCTCCAACTTTTTTTTCTGGCCAGCTCCCCACTACAAAGGGCATTTGGTGTAAGAGAAGGTCACCAGCATTAACGGCCTCTTAAGCTATTGTAACATGATGGGAAAAAAATATACAAAATCGCATATAATGAAAATATATCTTTTGAAAGCTTCTGGATGGTCTTGGGGCGCTCCTCCTGCTGGCCCTCAAGGCGCTTATCGAGTGAGTCGGTACGAAAGGTGACGTATACGCCTAGGATGGATTTGCGCGTGGTAATAATACTATTTCGTATTCATTTGTTTCTTCTTCTGCAGCTAGAGTCTACATGCGCTCTCTGAGATATAAGAGAGGGGATGGAAGAGCAGTTACAGTGCTAGCCCGCCCACTCTACCCGCGCGCCTATGTTCTGATGTTCTGCCGTGCCTATGTTCTGGTGCCTAATAGTGAGGAGCTGTATAATGGTGTAGAAGAGATATGCGAAGCTGAGATTAAGCACCTAGAGCATCTCGATGTGGCGGGCGCGGCGTCGTGGCAATCTTGGCGGATAGGGCGTAGAGCGTCTTACACTAACCCCCTTGAAATATGTTGGCGTGTGACTTTCTATACTAAAGTACTCTTAAATATTAATTAGTTAATATAAAATAATATTATAAAACTAATGAAATCGAGAAAATAAAGAAAAGAAGGGAAAGACGAAATATAAGAGATATAAGAAAAACAAGAAAAATAAAGTAAATAAGGCGAATTATGATAAAGATAACTATTAAGTACTGCGCTAACATTATTTCAGGGGGAGAGTGTATCGAAGGAGACGGGGAGCTGTCTGCGCGCTCATGCGAGCAGGCTGGCCAGATGCTGCCTGGCTACACACCCAAAAGATGACAGCCTGCAGTGTGATAGCAGCTGAGCGCAAACTGCATGGCCTTCGCAGTGTCGATCCACATGACCACTGCACAACTTCCTTTTGTTATTATACATGAACATCATACAGTTTCAGCCCACCGGGTACTCGGGCGTCGTGAGCAGATATCCACCACTCTTCAACAAGCACCTTTATCTTCCCCCATCCCCGTAACTACATCCAGTCGACGACGCCCTCAACCCTGTGTACCGCCAAAGTCCCTGTCCTTTGTAATCTAACGAGCGCATTACCCGCGCCGCGGGGCCTTCCGCACTGCCCAGAAATATAACACTGCTGGGGAAGCTGGCCGCGTGCCTGCCCAATACCTGCCCTGTGGCTGCGGAGCAGGCTACCAGAAAAAGACAAAGGCCCTGACCCGACGCCTTGTTTTAGGCCCGAGCTTCACTCATACGTGCAGCTGGTCGGACAGACGGGCTGTGGCACAGAAATCGGTGTGCCCGAGGGCAGCGGCGGGTGCGGGAGCAGAGCAGCATTGTAAGCTAATGCAAGCCCTGCTGCACGCAGCCGCGGGGGTCCGGCCTCGCGAGCGCCGATCGACAAGGGAACGAGAGAGAGAGAGAGAGAGAGAGGTTGGCCCAACACTCGCGCGCAGCGACACGCCGGCGGGTGTTGAGCTGGTTTCGTTCTGAGAATTCTGTGGACATGTATACTGGTCTTCATGTCAAGGAAAAAATATTGTTGCAGCCACCCGAGTGAGACGGCAAGACTGCCTGTCGCGTGTATATTTCGAACAAAGACGGGACGGCTCGACGGCTCGGTGCACACCTCTGATCCACTAGTTATCCTCCTGGCTCATTTACAGCAAAAAGGCGCCAATGACAGCTCGGACAACCTGCATACGACTCCGCCGACCAGCATCAAGGCGAGACCGACCTCTCTCTGGCAGAGATGGTTGTCCTGCGAGGTTGGCCTGCCGTCTGGTTCCCATCCCCCATGTCCGTTTGTCTGCATTGGCCGCTGTTGCGTTGGCCGACTGGCTCATCCTGCGGCCCATTCTTAACCAGCCGCCACCTCCCTTCTCCTCTCTTGAAACAGAAACAATTCTTCTCCTGGCGCTTATGCGTGTTTCTTTCGCTTCCTCTGCTGTTGTAAGTATGAAGACGACTCTCTGCATCGCCGCTGTCCTCGGTGGCGCGCTAGCTGCCCGTGTCGGTGCCGTGCCTTGGCGTGGCCCGGCCGAGACGCCCGCGCCGCAGCGCAGCAGCACCACCACCGCCGCCGCAGCGCCAGCGTCTGTGGTCACCGAGGCGCCTTTCCTGCACGAGCTCTACGCCCGAGAGGACAAGTACTATCCCGCCACCGTGTGTGGCTGGTAAGTTATTCTGCTGCGAGTCTTGATGGGTTTTCTTGGCTTACACGGCCCCCTCTGTGCCAAAGGGTCGCCGGCGACATCAACAGGGCTGCAACTTGCTCCGCGCACTCATCATGCGTATGGAACACGGACAATGGCTTCGTCGGCTGCTGCGCCATTAGCTCGGACCACTGCGCATTTTACACGGCTTGCGTGGACGACAACTCCAAGCCAACGGCCGACGACCCCAACGCGTATACTTGGTGAGTAGACGCTGCAGAGCAGAGAGAAAAGAAGAAAAGGAAAAGGGTAGCTAATGTGGTTGAATGAATAGTCGAGGCACATCGGAGTGCTATATGAACACATACCCGCTTAACTATAGGCAGTATGGCTGTGGCAAATCAGACTTTGCTACGACGGTGGTAACCACCAACCCTGACCCCAGCCACGACTTGACGCTACAGATCGTCGTGACGGGAACAAAATCAAGCATGAGCGAAGTAATATCGACCCGATATTCGACAAAGTACCTAACGGCAGACGCTTCTTCCAGCTCGGAATTATCTTCTAGCACGGAAGCGTCCTCGTCCAGCTCGACCAGTTCTGCCTCCTCTTCATCCTCCTCCGCCCCAGCTCCACCCCCTACATCCTCGCCGTCCTCCGACAGCAGCAGCAGCACTCCCCTCGGCGGCATCATCGGCGGCAGTATCGGCGGCGCCGCGGGCCTCCTCGCCCTCGGGCTCCTGTTCTTCTTCTGGCGGCGCCGCCAAAACGCCAGAGACAACAGCGCGGGCGACCAAAGCAACGGCCCGCAGACTAGCCAACACTACAGCTACGCCCGGAGCAGCGCGATGTCCCAGCCCGCCGAGCTCGAGAGCCCCCGGCCGTCACCGGGCCCGTTCAAAGCCATGTCCAGCACCGTGTCGTCGCCGAGCATTGGGACGCATCAGCACGGTGCCATGACGCCGTCGCCGCCACCGCCACAGGTGCTGCGGCCCAGCCCGGTCGAGCTTCCCTGAGTACGAGTGGGCGTTATGTGGAGATGGAGATTGTAATAGCGGCTGATATGTGTTTCGCTTCACTTAAATAATTAATAAACCTACGCATAATAGTTTTGTTCCTGTCATTTAGTTGTAGTTGCCGTGCGAGCTCATCACCTACAAGAAGGGCATCTTCAACAACGTTATGGTCGGTGATCAGAGGCACGACAGCGAGGCTTGTGAGACCAAGAAGGGCTATGTTGCCTCCCCTGGCTGGGACCACGTCACGGGCCTGCGGCGCTGCAAACGACAAGATGCTCGTCTACTTTGGCAAGCTCTAACGCAGCCATCATTACCACGAATTGTTTAGCAAAGTATGAAACTCAATAAAATATCTCTGTTATGAACGTGTATGTAAAGGCTGCGATTGATGTAATGATTTAGTATATATATCGGAACGTGCGAAGCTGCTTATCCGTCTTGTCCACGTTTGTCTCCTCGGGCCTGCCCAGTGGAACAGTCTCGGCGGCCGTGTCGCGGCGCCTGTTCTCCCACACGAGGTAGAAGCGTAGTACGATGCTTGCAACAAGACCGATGGCGTAGCAGATCATTATGGCGAGAAAGCCGGATGTGTACGTGGGCGCTTCCTTCTCCATAAAGAGCTGGGGACCGATGATGTTACCCGCGCAGTAGGCAATGAAGAGCTATTCAAGTTAGTCGAGCATTCGGAAAGTCAAGAATAGTAGCAGAACTCGAATGCTATAACGTACCATTGCGTTGACCGTCATCTTCTTGGAGAAGCCGGCAATGTTGGCTGACAGCATGGACAGGATGATGGGAAAGTTGGGCGTGTAGCCCATGGCAAGGCAGTATCCGAAAAAGCGGCCCCATTTGTTGTCACTGGGGATCTCCCGCACCATGGCCGCTCCCGCAATGGCAAAGGCCATGTCCCAGACGATCCAGAGCGTACGCGTGTTGGGCAGGTACGTGCTGCCGATAGTGGCAATCAGCACGAAGATGAGCTGGAAGACGTAAGCAATCATCTGCACCTGCAGAGTCTTGAGCGTTTCGAAACCCATGCCTTTGATGACAATGGAGCCAAACTGACTAGTATGTTAGCTGCGTGGAACTTTGGACAGGGCAGGTAGTTAGTCGAGACTTACGCCCTGGACACCGCCGTTGGTGATCTGGCCGACGAGCTGGATGAGGACCAGCAGCCAGGCCTGCACGTCGCAGAGCGCTTCTAAGCATTGGCTCCACTGGATGCGGTTCGTCTTTTCGCCCGTCATGTTGCCCTCGACGCGGCGGACGGCCTTGATGCGGTCTTCCTTGCTGAGGAAGCGCGCCTTGCTGGGCTCGTCAGGGAGGAGGAAGAAG
>PHFE01000022.1:729857-774796 GCA_002796755.1 Paracorniculantispora psalliotae | reverse complement strand
CCCCCCCCCCCCCCCCCAGAGCGCGGTTGAACGGTTCACCGGGCGCAAATCACAGTGGCGAGTTATTATTCCCCAGAAAAGACATATTTCAATATCACAGCTCCAGCCCTGTGGCGGTGCCCCGACTACGCAGAAGGGAAAGTTTCGATAGCGCTTAGACCGAATGCGGTCTGGGAGCCGACGAGGGACGACGCTAGCGGCACGGGGGCAGGCGACGATCCACCTGGTTCCCCATGGGAAAACTGGAGGCGCGGTATATTCAGATTCACATTGCTAATTGGTTGATTGGCTCTTTTTTGCAGCTTGCTTCACCATATTGTAGCCATGTGACATGATGTACATAGATGCGGGGAAACTTGTTTGTTCCGGGGAAATGGAGGGCTTGCATTGTTGCTATCAAAAGATGTGGAGAGATGTACATAAACCCGGTATGGACAAATAAAAAACAGTGGCTCGCTAACATGACACATGAAGGAAATCATATCACAAATAGGTTCCCATCGTTGGAGCGGAACCACGTACCTGGGTCCGTCCACGGCGCCGATGCCCCAGGTTCAGCTGAGTATGAGCGCAGAAATTCGTCTGCCCACTCCAGGTTCTTGTTGAAGCCGCTCATGAAGCTGAAGCGAGCCTGGATCCAGTCGCGGTCCTGCTGTTCACGCGTCTCGAGCGCCACAACGAGCAGCGGCCAAGCAATGCGCACGACAGCCTCGTGGCCCTGGTGCCTGTATGCCTGTCGTGCCAGGTTCATTATGGAGGCCGTGTGGGCACCGGGTTCCACGCGCCCAAACTCGGAGACAGCAACTCCCGCAAGCCGTACAAACAAAATGACGACGGCGTGATAGTGTGGCGCAACCCATCGCAGGTTGGCCACCAGGCGGTGAGAATTGTCCGTGGAAGGCAAGAGGCCGTCAGCAATTTCAAGCTCCTCGCGGTATTTCACGGCAATATTCTGGATGATTGTCTTGCTTCTCAGAATCTGCCTTTTCCTCTCCGCATCCTCTCGCGCCCGTGCAAGCAAGGATACTGCGTAGCGTGCCTGAAAACAGGAGACCGACATGGCCAGAGTGCTGCGGTTCTCGATATCATCAGTGAGCTCAGACTGCGGATATGAGCCTTTCCACATTGTCCGGAACAACGGATTCGAGAAGCTGTGTAGACGCTCGACCGTTTGCGGATCTGCAGCACCAAGTATCTCATGCAAAGCTTGGTTGTAGGCGCCGCCTACACCAAAAGTCGAGGCCATGGAGTCGCTCTGCGCAATCCACGTCAGAATGCGGGCTGAATAGAGAGACAGGCGAAACGGGGCGCGTCGTGTTGACAGGGCCGAAGGGGTGGTCAGCTTCTGTCTCTCCATTTCAGTCCTGATATGACGACCGCGGTGCTGCAGAATCATGGCAGCGCCGTTGAGATGGTGGGTCAGGCCCAGACGATCACCGTCACCGTGATTCTGCTCATAAATCAGCATTAGGTAGAGGGCGGTACAGCAGGCGTCCAGGCTAAAGGCGTCGTTGCCCTCGTCGTCCTTGGTCAGCTCCGCAGTCAAATGCTTCAGTGCTGCAGCGTAGTGCGAGAGGTAGCTCCAGTTTTGATGGCGAATGACTCCGCCCACACGATGGAGATTCTGGCTGCGACGGAACTCGAGCCCGCGCGCCCCGAGTGCTAGCACCGTGTGCATGACGAGGGGCTCACGTTCGGCGATGTGGAAGATGATGGAATAGTTCGAGTAGTCGGGGTTCTTGGTGTGGCGCATGCGGGCAAAGGTGGTGCGGAAGTAGCGGATGGCCTCGTGGTCGGTCGCCGTCAGGTGAAGGGACGACGAGCTGCTGGAAAAGGTCGGCAGCTGCAGCGTCATCTCGCCCGGGTTGCTGGCGGCGGCGGAGACCTTGACCAAGGAGCCGGGCGACTCTGTACGGGAGCCAGGCCCAGGGCCGTAGTCGCAGAGGCGACGCAGACGGCGACATCGCTGGCACTGCGGCTGGGCCTCATCACATTTCACCTTCTTCAAGCGACACGTCCAGCACCCCGTCTTGGACCGCAATGTGGCACGTTTGCGGGCGCGAGTCGGCGTGTCTTGAGCTGTTGGAGGCGGCGTGGGCCTGGGGGGCAGCGCAGGCGACATCATCCGTCGCTGTTGGAGACGGTTACAGCTAGCGTAGACATTGGTCGGCACAGGAGCCCGGACAGGCAAGTGGTCGGCCAGCTCTTTGCCGGTTGCGCGTAGTATGTAAAAGCGATGACTGTTAGTGTCGGAGTGTAGATGGCAGGTCGGAGTCTTATAAGTCAACTAGTTCCAGACGGCGTCGGCAAGAGATGTAATTGGTACGAGGCGTCTCCACAGGATGCGCCCTGCAGCGGGAATGTACCTGATGACTTGTGGAGTGGCGTGTCGAATGAGTGTTTTGCTTGTACCCTGTACTTCATCACGTTACTCTCAGCAAGACTGCAATGCTGTTCAAGCATTTATTGCAGCAAACAATTTGACTACGGCATCATCTTTTCTGCGCATCACATTGATTTTGTTTGCCGACATCCAACCCGTTCAATATATCTGAAACGGTTATATACCGAGCTATCACCATGTCCGCCTCATCGCTTAGCGCGGCGTTGCCCATCATCCAGGCTACCCTAGAACAAGCAGACGCCGCTCTGCACGACGCCAACCAGGACCTTCACAAAAATCCCGAATTATGCTATGAAGAGCACAGAGCAGCTGAGAATCTCTCTTCATTTCTGGAGAAGCAGGGATTCACTGTCAAGCGTAAGGCGTATGATCTCGAGACGAGCTTCGAGGCTAGCATTGGCTCTAGTGGTCGCGAAGTTATTGTTTGCGCGGAATACGATGCTCTTCCGGAAATTGGCCATGCTTGCGGCCACAATCTGATTGCGACATCGTCTCTCGCTGCCTTTATTGGTGCTGCCCGGGCCCTGCAGGAACTAAATCTCCCTGGTCGCCTGCGTATTCTCGGCACCCCGGCGGAGGAGGGCGGCGGCGGCAAGGTGCAGCTTATCCGTGCCGGCGCTTTCAAGGGTGCTTCGGCCGCTATCATGTCCCACGCCGTCACGGCAGGCGGAATCTCAGATGACGCCTCAGTGTTGGGTTCCGCGGCGTTTGACCTCGTTGCCAGCATCAAGTTCCGCGTCGAGTTCCGCGGAAGATCCGCCCACGCTGCGGGCGAGCCCTGGAATGGTCTTAATGCCCTGGACGCATGCATTGCCGCTTACAACAACGTCAGCCTGTTGCGACAGCAACTTCACACCGACGAGAGAGTACACACCGTCATTGAGGATGGCGGCACGGTACCTAACGTCATTCCCGACCACACGAGGATGAACTGGTACTTGCGAAGCCCAACCATTGAGCGTGGGCACATTCTGCGCAAGCGAGTTGAGGCATGCATTGAAGCTGCTGGTCTTGCGACTAACTGCACCATCAAATATCAACCGTGTGTTTTCTTTACATTGACTTCGATGGACCAACCGCTGACGGAACCACAGATCGGATGATTACAAAAACGTCGTCAGCAACCCGACCATTGGCACAGTCTACTCTGAGGCAATGGCCAAGCTCGACCGCAAGGTCCTGCCCGCTCAAGTGAAGCCCTTTGTCGCCTCTACTGACATGGGCAATGTGAGCCATGAGCTGCCCAGCATGCACGGCGCATTTGTTATTCCTACGCCCCCCGAAACCGCCCTCCACAGCATCAAGTTTGCCGCGGCAGCGGGCGAGAAGCAGGCGCACGTGGAAGCCATCAAGTGTGGCACCGGCATGGCAATGTTGGCTTTGACGATTCTCACCGACGACGCCATGGCCGAGCAGATGCAACAAGACTTTGAGGCCTCTAAACAGCCCAAGTAACTGGGATGAAAATGGCATGATTTACATGGGAAATTAAGTTTTAAAAGCAAAAGTGAGACAGGCACCAGCAGACAATTCGCATATGCATGGGAAAAATACAGAAACATTCAACTTACTATAACTCAAAAATTTGCAAACAAGGCGTTGAAAGCAAATGTCAGCGCAAGGCCTGTGGCCAAGATGCCCCAAGAGCCGCCGATTCGAACGGCCTCGGACTTTGGCTTGTCCGTCGACTTTGGATCTTGCCGTATTTGTCGTCCTTGTCATCCTTGTCACCCTTGTCCTTGTTGCTGTTGTGCAGCGTGCACAGTATTCCACTCAGATCCGTATTATTCCCTTGAGTAGACACTCTTTGAAGCTGTCCGAGGTGCGCGACAAGTTCTTCTTCTTCTCCTCCTTCGTGTCGCTGGTCAGCTCATGGAACGTGCACCAGTAGTAACAGTTGGACTTGAGCTGCGGGGTGCTGTCGCCATATTTTTGGCAGCAATTTTTCATTGCATTTAATCTAGGTGATAATCAGCAAACGCGGTCCAGCATCAAGAAAACGGAGCGCGGCGGGCTCAGCGCGTGTATATTCACCAGCAAGAATGCCCCGCTTCCATGACAGGATACATAGCAAAAAGCCGCCTTCATAATATTTTCACAAGCGATGTATTAGTGTCTCCGTTATGAGCGTGGGCCTGCTTACAAAAATTCATCATAGGGCTGTCTGATTCTCGTTACATCGACGCACCGTCACGTCGCATGACGTTTTCCAAAACCAACTTGATAGACAAAGGTGGCTTGTGTTTCGGTAGAGAAGTAGCCTATAGATGAATCATCTGAATCTACTTCATTGAAGCTGGTGTAATGTGCTTGTAGTCAATGCGCAGCTGGCAGTGCCAAGTCTGGAAATCGAATGCAACAGTTATTTTTTATATATTAGGCAACCAGTTTCTAGTACCACAACACAGCTGTAATGACTTAAAGAACAAGATCGCTTAGTTCACTCTAATTCAATATTCATCCAATTGCCTGGTATGAATGAAACACCCCAATCGGACTGTGGTGTTGTTTGCGACTAGCTGAACGCTATACGTAGAATAGCTGCGCTACGACGTGGACTTGTATCGATACAGAGCGAAAATGCGCCTCCACTGTGAGAAGTTTCAGACGTTATACAAAATAGAAGTTATAAAAACTATTACCTTGAAGTATTTTGCAGAAAAGTAACTGCAGTCTTAAATCATGATTCTTTAATTCGATGTTAATAAGGGAGAAATCTCCAATCGTGTAAGCGAGAGAAGCGAGAGCCTCCAAAGATACTGCCACAGCTGCGATCCGTGCACCGTTGGGGTGGTCGTCGCAGGGCTGTGCTATGTTTAGCATCGAATAGCTCGGATTAAAAAGCACCGTACATCGGGGGAGCGTTCCTACGGCCGACCCGGTGATCTCACTAGTGCATAGTATTTGTTGCAAACTCTAAACGGACGCCGAGAAAATCCGCCAATGCACGACGCCAATGCGCTCCGCAGCCCATCTTGCTCTTGCCCGAGCGCTTCGCTTGCGCCAGCTGGGTCCCTCGCCTGCCTGCACTTCGACAAGTTCATCAAAAGACGTCGGCTGACGCACGGTGCTCGGTCATGCAATGCAGAAGGCTGAAAGTCACCCGCATTGGGCTGAGCGGGAGGCTAGTGCTTCACGCCTGTGACTCCATCCAAGAGCAGTTTATACGAATCGTCCCCACCCAAAGGAGCCGGGGTATTACTCAAAATTGGTGTAAGTCAGGTTGGAATTGTGAGTGCAGTAATGATTTACTTCGGTGGACAAAATCCTACGCAAGTGGTTGATGCAGAACACAAACCGAAATGAAAGAAAGGAAATAATTGAATCAACATTAGCTTGAAATTGCAACACCGGTGATTGAAACAGCATGATTGACGGTATTGGCTGTCGTTTTGACAGCTGCGTACCGAGAACGCTGCATTGTACGCCGGCGTGGTATCCGTGCCAAAATGTGGCAATTCAATTTGATGGAATATTGCTTCTCGTTTAAACTGGCGGTCATGGCGGCCGGACGACAAGCAAGTGGGCTGAACTCTATATTCGCTGCCCTGATCCCGAACCTTGGACCGAGATCTCAAGGTTAGCCTGCGGAGAATAGTTTAAGTTAGGAAGGCAAACGAGAGTCGACGTTCGTCTTATATACCCACTCGTACGTTTTATTTGTAGCGCAATCTATTTATCTCCCACGCAGTCCCCGGCCCGTGGGCATTTCACAGGTGGCCTGTTCCCCCAGTACAACAGTGACTTCCTATGGACTCTTGATGCCACCGTTTTGGTTTTACATTCCCTTGTCTATATTGCTGTATTTCTTTTGCGGGTATCCTTTCCGCAAGGTCTCTCTCCCGATGCCTCGATTCGGTACTCTTCGGCGGCTGTCACCCAGCCGTGACTTTCGACACCGACCAACGACACGCTACGTCAAGCTGGCGTTAACGAGTCTCCTCATCGTCGGTCTGATTTTATTTTATTCGGAAAGCATCGTTCAAAAAGATGACCTGCTGGGACGGTCATCTCTCATCCCGGACACAGAAGAGGCTGTCCCCACCACTCTTACAAACCCTCATACTGAACCTGCCAGTGACGAAGTCGCCTCGATCCAGCCGCCGAGCCCGACGCAAACATCGATATTCACAGAGAAGATTCGAAATGTAGATTTTGAGCAGGCACTCGCACGCTTGGATGATCTTCTTCCCGGGGAGATGGAGACTCGCTCGATGTTGAGCAATATTGAAGGCACCGGTGCGGTGAAGCTGCGCGAGATTGGGCTTCGCGCCCGAGAATACAAGAGATATTTCCGAGCTTGGGAGAAGCTACATCTGGTAGAAGATGGGCCCGACACAACGTTCATTCGATCGGATGTGGTTCAATATATCCGTCGCTACTTCGCCGAGGATGAGGTGGATATGCCAACAGCTGGCCTGGAGCGAACTATTCACACATATGAAAAGTTCAAATCTTTCATGACAAAGTTTGGGCAGCTTATGGCCAGCTGGACTGGCCCTTATTTCACTGATCACATGGCGCTGCACCTTAGCTTCAAGCACGGAGGGCGTGGCATCGTTGTTACGGCCGGTAGTTCACAGATTCCGCATTTGAAGACACTTATCCACAACGTGCGAGATGTTGGATGCACCCTGCCTATCGAAGTCATGTATCTCGACGACGGTGATATGGATGTGGATGTGCAAGCGGAGCTGGAGAACCTCGATGAAGTCATGGTTCGCGAGATTGCTCCGATGGTGGACGACGAAGGCTGGCGATTGAGCGGATGGGCTCTGAAGCCGTATGCGATCATGTTTTCTAGCTTTCGCGAGGTTATCTTTGTCGATGCAGACAGTTTATTCTTCGAAGATCCGGAAAGTTTGTTCGAGGACGAAGATTACCAGCTGACGGGCGCGCTCTTCTTCAAGGACCGGACGCTGTGGCCGGAATGGAAGAGGGACTGGCTCAAGAACCTGCTACCGAGACCTATTTCACAAAAGGTGCTTGCCAGTCGCTATTGGCGCGGCGAGAGTGGGCACCAGCAAGAATCTGGGGTCGTGGTGGTAGACAAGTGGCGCCATTTCATTGCCATGCTCATGGTATGCCGGATGAATGGTCCCGAGAGAAACGGAAACAAAGAGCAAGGCACAGTCGGCGTCTACGACATGGTCTATGGTAAGTGTGCCAATGAGCGATGCCAGCGCGACGCAGCTAATCGAGATTATAGGTGATAAGGAAACATTCTGGCTTGGCTGGGAACTGGTGGGCGACACGGGCTACGCCTTTCATCGTGGCGGAGTCGCCGTCATGGGCCACGCGGAGTCGAAAGTCGCTGAAAAGGACATTCCATTGAGCGACGATGCAGAGACGGAAATCACGTCAGCAGAGCTTAGGAGATCTGCGGAACCGGAGTCGTTGACGACTAGCGAGAACCAAAACGCCCTGTCGGTTTCCTATACAGTCTGCGCGCCACAACTGCTGCATCTGGCCGCCAACGGAAGGCCGCTCTGGTTCAACGGCGGTATTTTGGAGAACAAGTTCGCCGAGAAGAAGGATCGAGTATTTGGGAATTTCCAAGAATACGTCGCTGAGCCGCCAGTGGTGACGCCGGCCACCTGGCAATTGCTGGGCAACAACAAGGCGTGCCTGACTGGGAAACCTGGTATCAAACACGCGCTGACAGAGATCGAAAAGGCCAAGGTCGCGATGATGGTTGAGCATGCAAAGAAGTATATGTGAGTGCTGCACAAAGTACTCCGTAAAGGAGGGTGATGCGCCACCGCGATGACGCCGAAGTGGGCTGCCGTTCGCTCAGGCACCAGGGCTAGCGCTTGTATATAAGGCCGTGAATTTGGGAAGGCAAATTTGCAAACAGCGAAATTTTGACCTTTTCAGTGTATATTTTCAATAGTAAAGCTATAGTAATTAAAACATATTTTCTTCCCTATTTCTTCGTGTCGTTTCCCTGCCGAAGCTGCTTGTCGTCTTGCCCACTAGTAGGTACGGCCACAATTCAGGGAGCTCCCTTTTTATTGCGGGGAGCTTATTAGTTACAGAGCCTCGCGTCTCCCAACTACACCGTGTCCACGACGACAAACGCTCGTTTCAGCATTGTCAATGCCGGCACTCAAACTACACATCTAAGCATCGCCGGGTAGTCAATCGAGTCCAGCCGTCATTCTTCTCAACCCCAGATTCATCGAAATCGCACACGCAATCGACATGGCGCGACTCGCGCATTGGGTCGCCGCGGCGCTGGCCGTTGGAACAGCGGCCGCCGAAGGCGAATCGATCCTCACAGCGGAAATCGGCCGTCAGAACAACCAAAGCCTCTTCTGGGGACCGTACAAACCAAATGTATACTTTGGCGTGCGACCACGGACGCCAGAGGGTCTCTGGACAGGCTTGATGTGGTCCAAGGTCGACAACTATGGCGAGGTCCAGGAAGGTTTGGCTTACCGGACCCCTCTTCAAGGACAAAGGTACTAATGAGCGATGCCTAGGGTTCCGATATACCTGCGAGCAAGGCGAACATGCGCACGGTTACGGCTGGGACGAGTACGACGCCCGCCGTGGTGGCATTCAGTCCATCCACGACAAGGGCAACTCAATCGACATCACGACCTCGTTTGTAAAGATCCCGGGCGGCGAACACGGCGGCAGCTGGGCTGCGCGAATCAAGGGCGTGCCTCGCGAAGGTGCCCCCAAAGACATCAACACCATGCTCTACTACTACATTGCCCAGGATGGTGATGGTGAGCTTGCCGTCGCGACCGAATCTACCGAGTTCGGATACACTGGCGACGTGACGTTCAAGGGCAAGTCAAAGGCGCTGGGTGACTACACGTTGCTTGTCACAGAGGGCGAGGGCAAGCATCCCACTACAGATCATGACCTTGCCAAGAGACGCAACACTGAGACTACTCTGGTGCACAGTCTAGAGCTCCCTGAGAGCGAGCTGTGGCAGACCAAGGCGGCTGTCTTCAAGCTGCTTCAGGCTGCCGCGATGGAAATCCAACACGATTACGAGGAGGAGAACGCGCCATTCCCGTGGCAGGTCTACCGCATCGCCAACAACCCTGGCGCAGGCAATGCTCAAATCGTCCAGAAGAACTTCCAGGGCGAGTTTGAGTTTGACGTCATCTTTTCTTCCGCTTCGGCCGGCAAAGCTCTGACTCCCTCTGATGTTACTAGGGAGATCAAGCAGACGTCGGAGCTCTTTGGTCAGCGCTTCTCCAAGATTTTCGATTTCAAGGCCCCCTTTGACGGCACCAAGTATCTGCAGTTTGGCAAGAGCATGTTCTCCAACCTGCTCGGTGGTGTTGGATACTTCCACGGACAGCAGATTATTGATCGTTCGTACGCCGAAGAATACGAAGAGGAGGATGACCGCTTCTGGGAGGGCGCTGCTGAGGCGAGAGCGCGCCAGAAGGCTACCGCCGAAGGCCCCTACGAGCTCTTTACCAGTGTTCCCTCGCGCCCTTTCTTCCCCCGAGGCTTCCTCTGGGATGAGGGCTTCCATCTGATGCCCATCTCCGACTGGGACATGGATCTGGCCCTAGAGGTCGTCAAGAGCTGGTTCAACACCATGGATGAGGATGGCTGGATTCCTCGCGAGCAGATCCTCGGACACGAGGCGCGCAGCAAGGTGCCTCCCGAGTTTCAGATCCAGTACCCGCACTACGCCAACCCGCCGACGCTATTCCTCGTCATTGAAGATTTCATGGAGCAGCTGCGCAAGTTCAACGGCTCTTCCAAGGCCCAGAAGGAGACGCTCAGCAAGGAAGACGAGCTCCACGACGCGCACCTCAAGAATACTGAACTCGGCGAGTCGTATCTGCGCAACATTTACCCCCTGCTGCAGCGTCAGTACCAGTGGTTCCGTCGCACTCAGCGTGGCGACGTCAAGACCTACGACCGTGAGGCGTTTTCCACTCGTGAGGCCTACCGCTGGCGCGGCCGCACTGAAACCCATTGCCTGACCAGTGGCCTCGATGACTATCCTCGCCCTAGCCCGCCCTCTCCCGGCGAGCTGCACGTCGACCTGCTGGCCTGGGTTGGTCTGATGACCAAGTCGCTTATCAACATTGCCGATGCGCTTGGTATTCCTGAAGATGTTGCCGATATGGAGAAGAACCTCGAGGCCATTGAGAACAACTTGAACGATCTCCACTGGTCCGAGAAGGAGGGCTGCTACTGCGACGCCTCCATTGACGACTTTGAGGAGCACGCTCTTGTTTGTCATAAGGGCTACATTTCTCTGATGCCGTTCCTTGTCGGCCTGATGAAGCCCAAGGATCCCAAGCTCGGCAAGATCCTCGACCTACTCGGCGACGAGGAGCACCTCTTTAGCCCGTACGGCATTCGCAGTCTCAGCAAGCAGTCTGAGTTTTACGGCACCGAGGAGAACTACTGGCGCAGCCCTATCTGGATGCCCATCAACTATCTCGCTGTCAAGCAGCTCCATGTAAGTTATTTCAACTCACAATGTCTCATCGTCCAGAAACTGACTTGTCACAGCACTTTGCCACCCAGAGCGGCCCGCACAGCACCAAGGCCCGCGACCTGTACATTCGCCTGCGCAAGAACCTCGTCAACACCGTCTACAACAGCTGGAAGGAGACGGGCTTCGCGTGGGAGCAGTACAACCCGGAGACGGGCGCCGGCCAGCGCACGCAGCACTTCACGGGCTGGACGAGCTTGGTGGTCAAGATTATGGCCATGGAGGATCTGGAGGGCAAAAAGGCGCACGACGAGCTGTAAATGGGGGAATGAAAGGAAATGTATCTAAAAGCATAGCCTGCATGAAAATAAATGATGTATTATACATGCGCTGCGTTGAAGGATGTGTGCCGTGTTTTAAGTCTGGTGGGCTGCTTCACCTGTCGGCGGACAATCCATCCAACAGAGGGAGACCGTGGCAAAGGTTCAAATACCTGTTAGTGTCGCCCGGAGTCCAATCCACACTACGACAGCTGCTTTACAGCTGTTCAACATCTTCCGTAGTATAGTGGTCAGTATGCAAGCTTGTCACGCTTGAGACCCGGGTTCAATTCCCGGCGGGAGAGATACCGCCAGCATCCTCAGGATGTTCTTTTTTTTTTGTCGTTTTAATCACTTAAGTGCTCAACTTAATCTTTTCTGACCTTTTTTTTTTTTAATTGAAATTTCTCATTCGTCGATGACTCACTTTCGGATTATTTAGCAGCCTTTCGTAGAGATTAATAGTATGCCGTACAAGTGCAGGGTGGTACCTATTGTGTAAGGATATGATGTACGTTGGATCTTTAAAGGAATCCGATATGACCAAGATTATGGCCAAGGAAGAAAGCAAATATCGGCACATATATACGTTTTCTACAGCTTTTCTTTGGGCTAAGATCTATGGCTACGGGCGAAAGCGTGCGGCCTAGCCTTGCCACAAGCTATAACAAAGCCATCTAGGCAGCGACAATAACGCCCAGCATATCCTCCATTTTCCACAAGACAACATCGCATCATGGTGGACTCTGCAAGCAAGAAAATGAGTTCCAAAATTAATACGTCGCGCTTTTATTTCGAGTATAAAGGGCATAAAATTGTTGATATTGCCAATTTCTTCAACATCACCAAAGCTCATCGTCCAGAGACGCCCATCGTCTACCTGGCTGGTGACTCGTCACTCGACAACAAGTACTGGCTGCCATCTACGTCACCCGGCTCGCAGCACACAGTACCAACCGACAGCGTGCCCGAAATATATAGATTTACGCTTCAAAACCCGTATCCCAAAGCAGATGTGGCATTCTGGTTGAATCACCGCCTCGGCGCGCGGGCGACGGCGCTGAACCTCAGCGTGGAGGCCTCACTTCTGCGTGAACGGCATGGAACCGCCTTGCTTGACCACGACCAGTTTATCCGAGAGCACATCACACCAAATGATATTCTCATTGTCTCTGTCGGTGGAAACGACATCGCCATGAAGCCGACACTCTGGACCATCCTGCACATGCTCTGGCTGGCATGGCTCACGCCGCTGTCCTCGCTGCGCAGCGGTCGCGCCTGGGCCCTGGGCTATTTCGTCCGCATGTTCAAGACGCAGACGGAAGCGTATATTGCAAAACTAGTCGCCAAGCACAAACCGCGTGCGGTGATTGCGTGCATGATTTATTACCCGCTCGAGGCTCAGCCGGGACTGGCGCCGAGCTGGGCGGACAGGGCGCTGGCGGCGCTGGGATACAACAAGCGGCCGGAGAAGCTGCAGGCGGGTATTAAGCAGATGTACGAGCAGGCTACTAGAAATATACGGATCGAAGGCGTGCCGGTGAAGGCATGTCCACTATTCGAAGTTATGGATGGGAAGAATACCGCGGATTATGTGGCGAGGGTTGAGCCGAGTGTGGAGGGCGGCAGGAAAATGGCAGACGTGCTTGGGCGGTTCATTGATGAAATTATTCAAGAGTCCTAATAACGCACATTAAATTATATTTAAAGTAATGTTCGCTCGTCAATACAGTTTCACATCGCAACTTTGGAGGAGAAATGCAATCAACTATTATACATGGAATATGTAACTAATTGATCCTGCCTGAGCCCATCTATCAACTCCATTACTGCTCCTATATAGTCTGCACTACAGCAAACTCCATTACTGCTCCTTGTATATTCTGCGCTACTTCATGCTTCCAAGCGGAAGGATAACGATTTCGATTTAAAGCTTTCATTTCAAGCTTTGTTGTTGCAGCTTCCCTTAGCAAAGTTGGCCTTGGAGCCGCTGAGAGTGGTGCTAAGAGGGGCAGCCAAGTGCCTGGCAGTATCCTGCAGGCTCTGCGGGACCTTGCCAAGAATGACCTCGTTCAAGCTGTCGCTTGCCTCGGCGATGGCGCTAACCTGCGTCTCGACCACGTCGCAGGCACCCGCCTTTTCCACCTCAAAGCGGGCGGCGACAAAGTCGTCGGCCAGGACCTGCGCGTGCTGCCCTAGCGCCTTGGTCGGGTGGATGAGGCCGATGGCGTCGTGGACGCTGAGGGCCGGGACGGAAGCCTTGATCTCGGCCGCGCCGTCGTTGATGATGGTGATGAGGCTGGTCGAGGTGTCGAAGAGAGAGGTCAGGTCGCCGGTGAAGGCTTGACCGGCCCGGTCGAGAGCGTCAATCGCATTCTGGACGCGAGACAGGACGCCCAAAACGGTGGAAAGCTCAGGGGAAGGAGTGGAATGGGCAGAGGCGCCGGCGAGGAAAAGAGAGGCAATGATGGAGAACTTCATTTTGAAAGAGTGTTTGTAAGAAAACGGGTTTCTAAGGTCGGTTGAGAAGTAGATTGTTGGAAAGCTGACTGTGTGTGCTTAAAGAACTGTGGTAGTTTTGGGGCAGGCATGCTTCTATTTATGCGTCAAGAATTGAGTCTTCAAGATACTTGCCGATGCTCGTGATAATAGTTGCAGTGCAATGCCGAGGCAGAATAAATTACAGTATTCGCCCATATGCATGCCCTTGCCTTGGACATTGACATCTAGAGTGTGATTGACGGCATTGTCCATATGCATTCATTATGGAAAGAGGCGCGGGGTCTGGAGTGTGGATGAGCTTGGCACGGGCCGAGGTGTTTTGGGTAGTTCTCGACCAGGCATTGAAATATAGTATTAATTTAGGGATTAAATGTAATAACAGCATTGATCTTCCCATGCGCTGACTTGTCCCATTTCAGATGGTGTGTCTTCATTGCACTGGTCAACAGACTAAAGATTGCCACGAAGGCTGGCCTCATGCTCGATAATTCTCTCTAGAAGTTGAACAAATAGCTTCATTTTCAATCTCTCAGTTACTGTCTAATCACTATTTCTTTTCTTTTTTTCTCAATCTTCAAATTACGAAAATCCTAGTACGTCAGCATTTGATAGCTTGGCTACATTCCGAAGACAGCGAAAAATGCACTTTGCTTACCTCGTCAGGTTCCCTGTCCTCCGCATAGTTATTGTTCCCTGCTTTTTAGACCAATTTTATTTTCATCGCCAAAATACTACCAATGACTGCCAGAATACGGCATTGTGGCTGCGTGTGGCGCCAGGCTGAAGCAAGCGACTAACAGAAGTCAACGCTCTGACCTTCCCAATGCGAGAGCTGGTCGGGATCTATTAGCGAGCGGCTCCGCCACGGCTTGCATGCTCCCCGCATAGTTCTGAATCATGCCTATATGCAGATCATGTTAATATCAACAAGGGGAAAACTGCAGACCACCCTGAGGCTGTGCTCATAACCTCTGCGAAGAAACTCTTCCCCAGCTGCGTAGGCTTTCAATTCGTATTTTATGACAGGACGACAATGGCCATGTGCACTCATCGGCTAAAACAGAAACTCCGATGGTATTTGAGAAATTATATCTTGATAGTCTAAAATGTACAGAAATATGCGATACTAAACGTTGGAAATAGAGCCAATCCCCATGAGCATGTCATCGCCGATTAAGCGACTCTATTAAACGTGACTGTGAACGGTTCCGTGCCCGGAGTGTCATCTCCCATGGTAATCTCCAACGCGGAAGGTTTTTTCCCATCAAATTTGAAACGTGCCTTGAAAGACTGCGCCGGCAGTCGCGAGCCAGCGAGTGACAGATAATATGCCACCCAGTCGTCGCCGGAGACATGCTCGAGGCGGACCTCGTACTGGTACACCATGTCCCGTCGCTCCGCCGCGAGGTATTCGTTTTCAGTTTCAATAACAGGCTTGAAAACCAGGCTACCGTAGCCTGTGTCGTGGTATTCACCCGCGAGCACATCCATGGCTGCGGTAGGCGGGAGGGGTTCGTCAGGGCGGTTCGGGTACAGCTTGTCGACGGATTCTGCGAACTCACGATCCAGCTTACCCAGACTGTCTTTGTATCTAGAGGGTAGTGTTAGTAATTACTCATATTAAAATGATTATTCACAGAAAAATGATACTTACTTTTTCACAATATCGAAACGCTCCTTTGGGTCAATGCCCATGGCATCCTCAATAAGCTTCCGTACAACCACTTCTCCGACCATGTTGCCTTGCAAAAAGACGTTGGCCATGGTGATTACACCATATTTACGCTCCGGCAGCCAGAAAATAGTGGTTCCAAACGACAGACTCTGGCCGCTGTGCTGGAAAAGCGTCTCACCGTGGAATTTGGTGCGCTGCCAGCCGAGCCCGTACAGGGTCACATCCATGCCAGATGTCGGTTCCGCGTTGCTGATGAATCGCGGCTTGCGAATATCGGCATGTGTGGTGTTGGAAAGAGGGCCAGTCTCGTCAATCAGGCTGCGCACCCACTTCGCGTGGTCGAGGACGCTGGTGATGATGCCCGCGGCGCCAGACTCTTGCAGGGTGTCGAGTTTGACTTCGCCATAGCTCTGCGTCTGGTTGTCCCAGTAATATCCAGTCGCGAGGTAGTTGCCAGACTCTCTGGCTTCTTGTAGATCTAAGAAAGTTGAATTCATACCTAGCGGTCCCCAGATTAATTCTTGAAATGTTGTCTTGAGAGGTTGCTTGGCAAGCGTCTCGACCACATGCGACAGCACCATGTACATAAGATTGCAGTACTGGTAAATTGCTCTCGGCTCCGCGGTAAGAGGCAAATGCCGAAGGTTTCGTACGACATCCTGGACCGGCGTGTGCGACCCTTCCGTTGTGTGCCGCCAGGACAGATCGTGGCGCGGCAGGCCGGTTCTGTGGCTTACAGCATCTTCAATGGTCAAGTGCTGCGTGGCCCACTCATCGCTGAGGACAAAATCGTCCGGAATGATGGACGAGATTGATGTTGACCATCCTTTGTTTAGCACTTCAGGGTAGCTCTGATTTTGGATGAATTGCGACAGCGTGGCAGCGACGAATGCCTTTGTGGTTGAGGCGCCGAGCCAGAGTGTTTCTGGGGTCGCTTCAACGTCTGGAAGCGTAGCGTACCCGAAACCCTATTGTACGACAAAGATTAAAAATTAAACTCTACCCAGCTGAAGTGTTATGTTGTTACCTTTGAAAATGTCTTCTCTCCGTCGATTACGGCTACTGACACACCTGGCACCTTAAAGTCGTCAAGGACTGATTCAACAAAGGTCCGAAAGTCATCGGTGAACGGCGTTTTCGGTTGCGCCCCCGACAGTGGCAGCTGTGCTGGTCGATGACTGGAATCATGGCGGGCCAGTGCTGGCACCGCGGTCGCTAAAAGGAGACTCAGTAGCTGAATTCGTATCATGGTGTGTTGTTGCTTGGCGAAAACTACCAAAAAATAAAACTTCACGGGAGGCAAGTATTCGGTATATATATAAGAGCCGTGACCCCCAACGGCCGCACTAGTGCGAGTGTCCGGATTTACGTAAACCACTTACTCGTGACGGACGACGCTATCCAGACATGTCGTCGGCAGTCAAAACGTTCAAATCAATTTAAATACTGATTCGAATTTGAAAATGTTGTTTCTTTTGGTTTCTAATCAGTGAATTTGAATATGATAAGTTATTTAGTCAATTTCCGTAGAGAAACACAACTATATCGTTGCGGCTTGCTGATCTGCCGTCGGCAAATGTTTCACAAAAATATAGGCCCAGTCGGATATGTGCCAGGCTGCGCCAAGTGCCGGACCTGCTGCTTATAGGTTACACAATGGCGGGGGAGGGGCGTTCACCGGCCGAGAGTTCGGGATAGATCAAGAAGATGCATCGCCAGGATGCTGTACTAGTGCAAGACTCTATTTTAGCTCAGGAACAATTTGGAATCTCTAGTAGCAATGGCTTGGAGTAAACTGCCTCTGTGGAATCACACCATGCTGACACAGCCGTTGGCAAGACGCCCTATCTTCCACCCCACTCCAGCCATTTCCACCACGGCAGGAGCACAGAATACTAAAAGGCGAGCTAATTCCTGCCAGCTCCAGAATGCCACCTTGAGAGATTCAACAAAAACACACACCATCACGAGAAGAATATCACTCAGGGTCTGCCCGAGCCCCAAACCGTCGACATCCACCTAGCTTTTCAACAGAAAAACGCCACATACCCTTTCATAATGAGCATTCAGGAGGTTGGCTCTCTGGCCGAACTCCAGAAGGCCTTCAACGGGAACACCTATGTAATCATCGACTTTTGGGCCGAGTGGTGCCCGCCGTGCAAGGCGATCGCACCCTTTTACAAGAAGTTGGCCGATGAACACGCCATCGAGGGTCACTTGGCATTTATTAAAGTCAACACTGAACAGGCGTCAGAGGTTGCCACGGCATATAAAATCAGCAGCCTGCCTACGTTTCTCTTCTTCAAAGAGGGCAAACAGGTCATGGTTCATGGCCAGCTCCAGATTGTGGGCGGCAACCCGACGGCACTGACGGCCGTCGCTCAGAAAATGGGTGGTCTGGCGGCGGCACGCAAGGCTGCAGCTGACGCTGCGCCATAATCATTTGTGCCGGATGGTTTTTTTTTGCCTTTCTGATTTTGTTGAAAGGTTCTGCATTATGGATGGTTACCGGATACATAGATGGGGTGTTTGGAAGCATTATGGCGACTTGCGATTTCGAGTAGACGAGCGGAAAATATATCCATAGAACACGATATTTAAGTTACAAAGGCGCCAGCATTCAATGTGCATCTCTTGATACTCACCGATTTCCCGTCCGACGAAAGCTGATATTCCCAAGATGACTCGAACGCCTCTACTGGCATGGCTGCTTTTAGTAGCCTGCCATATCAGCAGGAGAGATGTTAACTTTCAGGTGTCAGTTCAGCGCGAGTGCCTTGCTGCAGTCTAATGCACGCGACGTGGCGACAAAGACATGGGTAGCCAGCCACACGAAATTGCGGCCATTGCAAGTGGCCGCTTCCCCGCCTTAACATTCTGGTTTTAAGCGCCGACAGCCTGCGAGAGAGTATCCTAGATGTGACACCATCTGCAAAACAGCTTTCCTCAGTCATGGCCGAAGCAGTAGGGGTAGTTGCTGCCGGTGTCGCCTTTGCTGAAGTGGTTGTGAAGATCAGCTCCCATGTTTTCACACTCAAACATATGTGGGACGAGTTCAAAGAGGTTCCAGAGACTGTCCGATTGCTAGTTGGCGATATTGAACTTCTCAGTCTGGTTCTTCAAGACATGGAAGCTGATATCCAACGATTGAGCATCGATGGAGTGTCTGATGTCGATAGCATTGGCAACTTGATCATCGTGACTTGTCGAGGTGCTCTTGATGTGTTGTCAGTATCGGCAGAAGAGATGGCACAAGAGCTCTTAGCAGCAAAACGCCTGAAAAGAGCCATATTCAAGGCAAAGTTTGTCCTTAAGAAAGACTTTTGGTCGAAGACTGAGCAACGCTTGCGCCGAGTGGTGTGGATGCTTGGGGTAGCACAGCAGCACTGGGTCATGTTAGTGGAAGGTTTTGGTGCGTCTATGACAAGTGGATAACTTATTGAACAGCTCATTGACTAGGAATAATCAAAGTCGATTCATTCCTGATCCGGAAATACCATATGAAGCTTCTCAACCTCAATCATTCGAGCTTGAGGCTACAGCTCAACAGACCCAGAGTATATCGAATACCACGGATCTGATTCAAAGTTCAGACGTTCTTTGCAATAAACAAAGGGCTAAAATGGCCAAAAATCATTTGGGGTTTTGGTTATTTGGAAGTATCGCTGTTGATTCGATTCGCTCAAGTTCAGATACGACACTTGGCAACCCATCCGACAGACACTACCTCCAGATTACACCACCTAGCTGGCTCACCCGAAAATCATGGAACATTTTATACTCTTTAAGCAGCTCTGGGTATACAATTAACCTTCGGACGTATTCCGTCGTACCGTTTGACTCGACCGTCATGGAGTGTGCTCGTCGCGGAGACATTGCAGGCTTGTTGAGGCTTTTCGATATGAAGGTCGCTTCACCTTTTGACATAAGGGACGACGGAACAGGGCTACTTGAGGTAAGCATCGGCTCAGTGCCTGCTGTTTTATTTCACTGATTTTTTGAAAGGAGGCTGTGCGACATTGCCAGCCGCAAGCTATTCCGACCATGATTTACTGGGGACTCGACTTCAGTAAATGTTTCGATCCTAAGTCAAAGTCAAACGCCCTATATAAGCTCATGTTCCGGTTGAGCAACGGCTCTTCGGCCGATGTGCACCGAATTCATGAATTGGCAGTTGAGAATCGAGCCTATGACGCTTACGCTGACGAGTGGCTCCTTCCAGCCAACGACTTTTGGAGGGACCAGCAAGCGCCAAATCCAACCTATTCGATCTCAATGTCGCGGGTTTTTGTCGAGTCTTCCCCCAAAGCTGCAGGTTTATTTATTTCTCACCTGAGACCCGGACATTACCAATTACCCGCCATTGACAGGGTTCGCTCATTGACGAGATTTCCCATCCAGGCTGATGATCTGCGCTACATGTTGTGGGCCGATGGAGAAATAAAAAGCGAGGACATTCAGGCGCTCGATAAGGCTGAATTTCCTTTGATGAAGTTTATTGCCAGCTGGTACAACGATATGTGTTTCTACGAGGAAGATGAGTGGCGAAGACAGCCATGGCGGCAGTTCACGAAGGCGGTCGCGAGATCAACAGCGCTGCTGCATTCTTGCATTGGAGAAAAGGCTATACACAATACAACCAGTGCTTGGTATATTTATCCTGGGACAGCACTTCACACGGTCATAAAGGGTCACCATTGGGGATGGACGAAGGAGGAACCTGGGTTTTTGCTTACGCTTTCACGGTGGAGGCGACGAACCGAACGCAAGGTACAAGACTGGCTTGGGGATCTGCAAGAAGGCGGTGTCGATCTCAATGAATATGGTAGGCAGGAAAAGCAATTGTTTTTGGAAACAGAATGGATCCGATCGTTGCGTTATTACTTCTCAGCAATCGAGTCTGTGGAAGTGCAGTGCCGGCTTGCAACATTTACGTACGGGCCGGAGCCAAAGGACTGGAGGTTTACCTGGGAAACGGACTGGGAGGGCTTTGTTGGTGATTTTTGGGACATGATTGATGATCCAACCATAAATATGGCTGGGGCATGGGTCGACTAATAGTCAGGACGGGCGTGAAAACGGAACGACAGAATGAACAATAGTTCGCATGAGCGCTCAGGTAACAGTATGCGCGGAGTTTATGACACGACCATTTTTTTGTTTATATGCAAATTGAACTCTATTAAAATTACAACTACACATACATGCCCGACTCTCGGCGTTTCTACGCTAATGACAGGAATCTAGCTGATGACGGGCATGTAACCACGGCTTCATCGTCAGCTATCTTATTCCAATTTCGCGTCTCTATTTTCCAACGCAAAATCTAGTTTCAAGTTAGCAGGTGGCATTGACTCAGCATCGTTTAAAAAAGACGGAAATCGCACTTACTTCTCAAACACGACGCCCAGCACATCCTCCACGTCGCCGCCCTCGCCACGACCCGTGATGCGCGCCAGACAATCCGCCGCATACCGCAGAAACTCGGCCGCCAGCACGCTATCCGCCTCCAACTCCTCACTTCCCTCCTCCTGCCCCCGCGACGCCTCCAGCACAAACTCTTCAAGATACGCGCGGCAGTCCACCAGCAGCTGGCGCTGGCGCTCCGTCACGCCGAGCAGGTCTTGTTGATCAGGGGGCATCGAGGTCATGGAGGCGAAGCGCGCACTGAGAGCGTCGATGACGGTGTGGACGCCGCCGGGGTCGGTGTTGCCGAGGGTGGTGGACTGGGCTTCTTTGCAAGAGACAGTGAAGATCTCGGCGGCGGCCAGCTTGTCGCTTTTTGCTTTGAGCGTCTGGCGAAAGCTGGTCAAAAGGGTTTGTAGTGTACTGTTATCCACGGCATCTCTCTTGTTCACCAGCACAAGATGGCCATCCGCCTCTGCAGCCAGCTGTAAAGTCTGTTCGTCATATCGGATGAAGGCCGTTCCGTCAGCGTGTCTTTCCACAGAGGCTAATACAGCCACGACATCGGCTTCCTTCGCCTTGTTTCTGGCTCTTCGTATACCTTCTTCTTCCACGATTCCAATCTCACTTCCTTCTTCCTTGGTTCTGAAGCCCGCCGTATCCGCAAAGGAACACAGATATCCTCTGATATCGAGACTTGCTTCCACAATATCTCGTGTCGTGCCCGCCTCCCCTGACACAATCGACGCCTCCCGCCCAACAATCAAGTTCATCAGCGAACTCTTGCCCGCATTCGGCGGTCCCACTAGCGCAATCTTGATGCCATTCCTTAACAGCTCGCTCTTTTCGCTCCCTCTCTCATGCAGCCTGATGCTGTGCAGCATATCCTCAATCTGCCTCGTCACACTCACCAGCAAATCCGCCGGTGACTCGTCAAAGTGCTGGTCCTCGGCAAAGTCAATCAGCGCCTCGAGCTCGCCGCGCGCCAGGAGCAGCTGCTGCCGCCAGCCCTCGTACGTGCGGCCCAGGCGGCCCGAGTTGCCGCGCACGGCGGCGCGGCGCTGCTGCTCCGTCTCCGCGGCGAGCGTGTCGCTGAGCGCCTCAATCTGCGCGAGGTCCAGCCGGTCGTTGATGAAGGCGCGGCGGGTGAATTCGCCGGGCTCGGCGTATCGGATGAGGCCGGACGAAGAAGCGGTCTTGTTGCAGTGGGGAATGGCGGCGAGTACGGCTTTGACGGTGGCGGAGCCGCCGTGGACGTGCAGCTCGAGAACGTCTTCGCCCGTCACGGTCGCGGGAGATGGAAAGTAGAGAACAAGCGCTTCGGAATCAAGCACCACGGCAGATGAGCCGCTGTTCTGTGGGTGATACAGTGTACGAACAGCAGCATAGCGTGGCTTTGGCGCTTGCTTGACTGGGCACAGACTTTTATATATCTAGTGAGGGCGTCAGATTAGGTTCAGCAGAGAGCAAGTAAGTACCGACATCGAGACATGATGGCCCAGATATTCGTATCACAGCAATTCCAGCCTTTCCTTGAGCTGTAGACAGGGCATATATTGTGTCCGGGGCCGTTGAAAATTCAGACCTTGCCGCGGTGAGCCGGCGATGAGCTGTTGTCGCCAGAGTCCTCCTTTGTACGGGGCGCACTTTGCGACAGCAGCTTGCGACGCGACATGGCACGGTACGAGTCGGAGCTGTCGCACGCGCGACTCTTGGTATTAAAATGCAACGCCGCAGCATTTGAGGGAAAGTATTCATTTTACCATTCGGGCATAGCTTTCCGATGCACTTGGGTTGGGTCGTGTATGTTTGGACGAAGTTGCTTTAGAGTCAGGGTCTGATGCGGTGGAGCCGTTGTAGATATTCATTTCTCGCGGAGAGGTAAGATCACTACATGGTTAGCAACTCATGCGCAACGATGCAACACGCACCACAACACCACATGTCACCCAATTTACAAACTGATGGCATCATTAAAAATTTATTTAAACCGTTAATTGTACTCTTCGACAATATACTGTCTAGCTGACAAGTTGAATTTGCAGCCAGCTTCCGGGTTGACCCATGCCCTACATTGACCCTTACCCTATACGTCAACATCAATCATAACGCTTCTTCAGCAGCAGCAGCTGTTTTACGCCTTGGCAAACTCGTCAATGAACTTGGCCAGTTTCTCGGCACCTTCCAGAGGGATGGAGTTGTACGAAGAAGCTCGCACGCCACCGACGGAGCGGTGACCCTTGAGGCCAGTCAGGCCAATAGCAGTGGCCTCTTTGAGAAACTTCTTCTCCGTTTCGTCAACTTCGCCGCCCTTGCTGACACGGAAGCAGATGTTCATGCGCGAACGCACGTTCTTTTGGGGGACAATCTTGTAGGTGTCCGGGTGAGCATCGAGGGCGTCGTAGATGAGCTTGGCTTTTTGGGCAGAGACCTGCTCCTGGCCGGCAACACGGTTGGGGTACGTGTTGAGAAGCTTCTTGAGAACCTGGCCGGCAATATAGACACTGGATTGGTCAGTGGTACAGTCATAAACAGTCGTGAGAATTTCAAACTTACTCGAAAATGCTGAGAGTGTTGTACAAGCTGTTGTTCTTGGCAATAGTCTCATATGAGAAGATGATGGGAGGAATGGGCAGACCCATGGTGCGCATCAACGTCGCCGATGGCTGAGGGAGCTGTGGCGCAAGCAAGCTCTTCTTGACAATTACGACAGTGATACCAGTGGAACCGAGGTTCTTCTGCGCACCAAAGAAGATGAGAGAGTAGTTGCGCACAGGGATGCGACGCGAGAGAATGTTGGAGGACATGTCGGCGACGACAATCGGGCCCTCGCCGTCGGGTCCAGGAGCTAGCGACTTGGGGAACTCGGGGAATTCGACACCGTCGACCGTCTCGTTGTCGCAGTAGTACACCATGGCGGCGTCCTTGGAGAGCTTCCAGATGGACTCATCCGGGATGCTGCCAAACTTGCCGTCCTCGCCGCGGCCGTCCGCGACCACGTTGACGTGGTGGGGGCCGAGGAGGCGAGCGGCTTCGGCGGCCGCCTTTTGCGACCAGCCGCCGGTGACGATGTAGTCGAGCTTGAGCTCGCGATCGACGGTGGTGCGCAGCTCCTGCATCAGAGCCGGATCGTTGGCCTCGTCCGCCTCCGACTTCTTGAGCTTAGCGAAGAGGGCACGGCGCTTGCGGGCGACCCAGGCGCCGACGAGGTTGTACACGGTGGCGGAGAACTGGCCGGAGCCGCCGCCCTGCATGAAGAGCACCTCGTAGTCCTCGGGGATGTCGAGGTAGGCGGCCAGGTCGGCCTTGGCCTCGTTGATGATCTTGGTGGCGAGCTCAGAGCGGTGCGAGTGCTCGGCGATGCCCAGACCAGTGTCCTGGAAGTTGAGCAACGCCTGGGAGGCCATCTCGAGGACGTCGCTGGGAAGCAAGGCCGGGCCGGCGCCAAAGTAGGTGATTTCTTCTCTGGAAGGCATGATGAGATGTGCGAATGGTTGCGCTGCTGGGTTAATAGAGTACAATCAAGCGTGACTTGTTCGAGTCAGAAAGCAGGAAAAGAGAGAAGAGCAGAAGACAGAAGCTCTGGCGTCACAACGAGGGGTTTATGTAGCAACGCGAGAGTAATGTATCCAGTCAAGGGTATATTACTAGATAGAAACTGGCCAAAGGGGAACGCAAGGGGACTTGTGGATGTCTTGCTTGCACAAGACGAGAGGAAAAAGTAACGGATGCGGCAGTTATTATGGTTGTTTGTGTAGGATATTTTGTTTGGGAGGAGTCTGCCCCTCCCCACCTTGAAGGTTGGTGGGCTGGCGAGCAGATGACGGCATGGTGCGGCCGACCATCGGCGCGGCGCATCGGAGACGGGATGCAGGAGGATGAGAGCAGTGTTTTTGTGCAAAATCAATTGGACAATAATCTATAATATAGTATGACTCAATTGCACAAACAAAGCCACTGCTGCTCTGCTTCCGCCATGCATGCACGCTTGCAGCGGAGTTGCGGAATGTCCAAGAACAGACACGCCCTGGAAGTTCGACGACTGGTCCCTGGAGCATTGGACAGTTAGTGGGATGAAGGCGCTACGACGCCCCCACCATGGACAGCTCCCAAGGTTGCATGGTGGGTTGCGCATGTAGATCCGATGGCATCTAGCATGAGGCTATTTTTCAAATACCGAGGTGAGGGCATTTATCAGATAGCGTGAAGCTTGTCCTGTTTTTATTTTACTTCATAATGCAGTGCCAATGTGAACCGGACATAATTTGTCTGCCGCGAGGCGTGGCCCAGCCTCGAGGTGGCGCTAAGTGATGGTGTCTCGCACGCCTATTTAGGCAGGCGGTGTAGCGGCCTAACTGCGGATCTGCCGCACCGCGACAGCTTGCAGCCTGCAGCTGGCGACGAAGCTTGGGCTGCCTAGGACGACTGCTCACCTACGCCTGTCCACCTCAAGCTTCACCTCCCTCGTTACTCCCACGACGTTCATCACCGA
The DNA here is from genome assembly GCA_002796755.1 of Paracorniculantispora psalliotae. NCBI lineage: Eukaryota > Fungi > Ascomycota > Sordariomycetes > Hypocreales > Cordycipitaceae > Paracorniculantispora > Paracorniculantispora psalliotae. The sequence goes on along the minus strand of PHFE01000022.1, from coordinate 749,572 downwards.
ACCCCGTCCGCGCATCTTCACTATAAACCATGTTTCGGAACAACTACGATAACGACTCTGTCACATTGTATGCTCTCGCCCGCTCTCGATTTCCGCGATGCCATGCGCCCTCGTTTGCAGACCGCATTGCTGGCGTTCGCAGCTGGTAGAGAAACTCTAGCTGACCATTTCATCACAGCTCGCCCCAGGGCAGAATTTTTCAGATCGAATATGCTGGCGAAGCTGTCAAGCAAGGATCGGTAGTCGTCGGCATTGTCAGCAAGACCCACGCCGTCCTTTGTGCATTCAAGGTAAATAGACGCCGCTCCAACAAACTTGCTTGCATTTCAGCAATCGGCTAACACCATCTTTCTCCTCCCCTCCCAGCGCAACGCCGAAGAACTATCATCGTACCAAAAAAAGCTATTCACAATTGACGAACATGCCGGCATCGCAATCGCTGGTCTGGCCTCCGATGCGCGCGTCCTCTCGAATTTCGTCAAGCAGCAGTGCTTGGGACACCGCCTGACATACGGCCGCGCAATGCCCCTCCGAACCATTGTTGGCATGCTTGGAGACAAAGCGCAGATCAACACACAGCAATACGGCAAGCGCCCGTATGGTGTCGGCCTGCTAATTGCTGGCGTGGACGAGACGGGCCCGCACCTGTTCGAGTTCCAGCCCTCGGGCATGACGGAGGAAATGACAGCCTTTGCCATCGGCGCCCGCAGCCAGATGGCCCGCACATACCTGGAGCGACACGTCGACGCCTTTGCGGACTGCTCCCGAGAGGAGCTTGTGCAGCACGGCCTGCGCGCCCTCCGCGAGAGCTTGGTGCAGGATAAGGAACTGACCGTCGACAACACCTCAGTTGGCCTCGTTGGTGTCAAGGCCGAAGGCGGCAAGGGCATCGAACAGTTTAAGCTATACGACGAGTATGAGGTCAAGGACTGGCTCGACAGCGTTGGAGAGAGCCAAGGCGGCATGGAGGTGGACGAGTAAAGATGCAGTTAGCTACGACATGATGAAAATAGCCTACCAAAACATGTATTATAAGCTGTGAGACAGCATTTGCAGATATACATTGCTTGCGATTTTGTAGTAGAGAGAGTGAAGTGCATGTTTATTTATGTAGATAGCCCAAGCCGCTGCTAAACGACAAATACCAAACTCCGACAATTCCAATCATAGTGACATCTTCCCGGGTGCGTGGTGTCTAAGCTCTGTATTGTTATTCTATTTCGTCTACCGCCGTCCTAGCCTACTGCTTGCCCCATTCCAGGCCGTAAATGGCCGACGACACCTTGTAGTCGCGCAGCGCCGTAATGGCCTCGTCGGCCGTCTTGGCGGCCACAACAATGTCCTTGTTGGCGTCGCGGATGAAGCCCTGATCCACGGCGGTGTCAATCATGTCCAGCATACCGCGCCAAAAGCCGCTGATGTTGAGCAGCACGATGCCGTTGGCGTGGATCCCGAGCTGATTCCACGTAATGACCTCGAACAGCTCCTCCATGGTGCCGAAGCCGCCCGGCAGGCCCACGAAGCCCGACCCCGGACCGCCCGCAAAGACCTCCTCGGCCATGAGCTTCTTGCGCGTGTGCATGTCCGGCACGACGGTGGTGCGGCCGTACTTGGTCTCGTCGGGGACGTACCGCCCGTCGGCGTTGACGGTCGCGTAGGTACCGTCGCGCTCCCACTTGACGAGCGCCTCGGGGATGATGCCGTGCACGGCGTCGGGGCCCTTGAGCTCGCAGAGCGTCTTGGCGACCTCGCCCATGAGGCCGACGGTGCCGCCGCCGTAGACTGTTGGATGGAAAGTTAGCGGGGGATTGGGCTTGGGGGAAATGAGGTGACAAAGGGGGTTTTTTGCGCTTCACGGGAGGAGAGGGGGAGGGAGGATGGAAAGCAAACATACCGAGATCAATGTCGTTGGCAGCCATGGCGCGGGCCAATGCTCGCGCTGCCTCGACGTATTCGGGCGAGGTGCCCGGCGAAGCGCCGCAGAAGACGCAAATCTTGGTTCGGCGCGGCGCGGGGGCCGCGGTTCCGTTGGTAGCTTCGGCCGTCATTGTGAATTGATGTATAAAGAGGAAAAAGAGTAGATGTTTTGTCAACAACTGCTTTCCGGAGCGCACAATTGCCTGCAACACTTTAAATCTCGGGGTCTGAGCTCTCAGAGACTGGGGTGAGCAAACAAGCAGCAGGGTATGGCAATTTGGCCTGCGATTGTGCGGGGGTTGTATGGTCTTGTGACTGCTTTTCCTGTAGTAATTGTCTTGCTTTCGTTGTGAAACAATTGGCGGTCAGCGGAAAGTAAAACGAGAAAAGAGACGTTCGGGAAAAAGTGGCGGCCTGAGGAGGTTATATCATCAACGTCTGGCATTTGGTCATGACGTCCGAGTTGTGGCGGCGTTGTTTCGGCGAGCGGCCGGCACACGCCGTGCTAGGGTCGCTTCTGGCTGGCCCGATTCGCTTTCTTGCTGGGTCTGTAGGTAATGAATGCTCACTGGCTGGTCACTTTTCTTGGCTCCAACTAAGAAAACAGCAAAGTATGCGCTAGTTAACTTTACCATGCACAAGTGCTGAGAATAGGCACGCCACGGCGGGAATGCCACTGGTTGATGGGTGGGTGACTCACGAAACATGGAAACGGTTCAAATGGAATGACGTTTTTCTACTTTAAAAGTCTCATAATGTAACTTGATTTTTTCTCTTTGAGGTGGCGAGTGATGATGTTGCATTGCTCGCCGTGTGAATCACCAAGTGCGAAGTCGGCGGAGCCTGTGCCGACACGGATGTAGGAGGAAATGTCACTGATGCATATTTTTGGTAATATATTGAAAAGTAAGCCCTATGAGGACAACTGTCACGAGATAGCCATTTCTTGCATCATCTCGGCAGTAGCCAAGAAAAATTGACGAAAAGCCGTTTCGACACTCCCAGTCAGCGTCTAGAGTGTAATGGATTGAACGCCGAATACGCGTGAGATAGGTTTTTTTAAGCTAAATTGGTTGTTGAAGCTAAAAGAAAATCGTCAAACGGCTGTTATAGCTACAAGTCTTGGCCACTGAGGCAAGGCAGAACTACCTCCGTCATGTCCCTACATGACTAGAGTGCGGAAGAGTCAAGGGCAGAGGCGGCAATTAAAAAAAAAAAGAATAAAAGAAGAGAGAACAACAGTCAATGGCAAAACAGAAACAAAAGAGAAAAAATCAGTTAATTTTGCAATTTGACTCAAATTCCAACAGCAGTTAGCATATCCCAACTGCGTCGTTATGAACACTGTCAACTACAGTTACAGCCTCAACCTCAGAAACCTGGTACCTGACTTGACCAATACAGTTGCAACTGTCGTCCAAAACCAATTATTCACCACCTAGAAGTCTACCGCACGCCCATGCGCTAGGTAGTACTCCGGCGCTGGCCGGTACCTGTATACCTGGCCAATCTGAGGCTCTGCAATGTTCGCATAAAACCGCTGCGACAAATCGCGAATTCCTCATACCAAATCTAATCTCACCAGCATGTCGCAGGCCTCCACGTGGGTGCGACAGCCTCAGCCTTTCTGCAGCGTGAGTCGGGCTCTGCTTGCGGCGCCGCCACTCAAAAGCTGGGCAGTGGAGAGAGAGCTTGACTAGCTTGCAACGCCAAAGGCAAACGCCAGCAACGCGGCCACCGAGGACCCTTTTTCGCCCCCCCCGTTCGACAGCGGGAACTTTTTTTGCGCCGTGTACATCTGGCCTGTCCATCGCCAGACATCCCTCCCTTCTTTCTTCTTCTTGCAAGAATTTTGGCATTGTTCGGCATTGCCCATCTCGACAACCCTCCCCGCGCGTCGATTCCTCTCGCTACAAGCGACAGAATGTCTGCCGCCGATGGTGTCGCAGCCGTGCTCCCTCCCCAGCAGGGAGCTCGCGGCCAGCGCCAGCGCCAACAGCAGCAAGGTGTAAGAGCTCCTCCTCATCCTCCGTTGAAGCGATACCCAACCCACGATTGTCCATATTCTGACGCCATCTAGGGCGGCTTCAACTTTCAGCGCCTGCTTCTCGGTGGCGCCTTTTACCTCGCCGTCAATGCCGGTCTGAGCTGGTACATGCAAAAGGAGCAGCGCGGTGTCGAGGTCGACGACCCCGTCACCGGCAAGCCGATCCGCGTCACCTCCAACACGGGCGACATCCCAGCCTTCCAGCTGCGCCCGACCGAGCTCGACGAGGGCGCCGAGCGCGCGGCCCTGCCCAAGCTGGTCGCGCCCATCTGGCCGCAGGACAGCCACCTCGACATCGTCATCACCGTCTCGCCCTCGATGAACCCGGCCCCGATCGCCCAGACGCCCGCCGAGTACGTCGTGCTCAACGAGAAGCGCTTCCACATGAGCAACAGCTCCGACAAGCGCCACGTCGACGGCAAGTTTGCCGTGCCGCCCGAGATCCAGCACAACGCCACCCTCTGGGGCCACTTCTTCGTCGGCCTCGCCGGCAGCGCCCTCGACCCCCGCGACCCGGCCTGGAGCAGCGACACAGCCTACCACATGGCCTACCCGCTGACGCAGTACCTGCCCAAGAAAGTCGTGGCCAAGAAGAGGAACCTGCTCGGGTCGCGCGACGAGGACGACGAGGCCGAGCCCGAGGTCCCCGTGCCCAAGACGCCCATCATCACGAACCACTACCACCCCAACGCCAGTCTGTCGTTCATCCCCGGCGTTGGTGTCAAGGAGCTCGCGTCCATGCCGCCGGCGATGAAGCACTTTATCCGCCTGGAGCGTACCGGCGCCCGCGACGGCTCCGGCCAGAACGGCTGGTACTACCCGCTGCTCTTTGTCAACACCTTCTGGCAGCTGACCAAGGACATGATCCCGCTCAACGAGACCGTCACGGAGCTTCCCATCCGCATCGACCTCAGCAACATGGCCGCCTGGCAGTTCCAGATCATGGCCAACATTGAGATGAACGCCAAGGAGAACGCGCGCCAGGCTGCCTTTGGCAACCCGGTCCCCGGCACCGGTGACGGCTCCGAGATTGAAATGGTCAAGGAGATCCTCATCGACAACAACCCCATCCTGCTCGCCATCACCGCCGTCGTCACCGTCTGCCACGTCATCCTCGAGACGCTCGCCTTTGGCTCCGACATTGCCCACTACCGCAAGAAGAAGGACAATGTCGGTATTTCCGTGCGCTCCATCCTGGCCAACGTCTTCATGCAGGCCGTCATCTTCCTGTACCTGCTCGACAACTCGCAAAACACGAGCTGGATGATTCTCGGCTCCCAGGTCGTCGGCATCGTCATCGAGTTCTGGAAGATCACCACCGTCGTCGACGTCCGCTGGCGCCCCACGCCGCCCGGCTCCTACCTCCCCTACTGGTTCGTCTTTGAGGACAAGCACAAGCTCACCGAGACGGAGGAGAAGACCAAGGAGTACGACGAGATTGCCTTCAAGTACATGTACATTGTCGCCGTGCCGCTGCTCATCGCCTACGGCATCTACTCGCTCATGTACGAGTCGCACAAGTCGTGGTACTCGTTCATCATCACCACGCTCGTCGGCTCCGTCTACACCTACGGCTTCCTCATGATGGTGCCCTCGCTCTACATCAACTACCGCCTCAAGAGCGTCGCCCACATGCCCGCCAAGGCCATGATGTACAAGTTCCTCAACACCTTCATCGACGACCTCTTTGCCTTTACCATCAAGATGCCGCTCCTCCACCGCCTTGCCACCTTCCGCGACGACATCATCTTCTTCATCTACCTGTACCAGAAGTGGGCCTACAAGACCGACTACACCCGCGTCAACGAGTTTGGCCAGGGTGGTGACGATGATGAGGAGCCGCCCAAGCTGGTCGAGAACAAGGAGAAGAAGGAGGAGGCTAATGTCGAGGCGAAACGACAGGCTGTCAAGGAGCGACTGGAGGAAAAGGCCAAGGCCAAGACTAGTGGTGCTGATACCGGCGCTGCGACGAAGCGCAAGTAGCCGTGTATTTGTGGGATCGGAGTTATTGCATGGTGAACTGGGATATGCACCTAGTTGCGTCTGTGTGACCGCTTCAATTCAAATTCAGATGAAAATTAGACGAATTCTTTGAAATCAGTGCCCTGTCTTACAGCTTCAGTAAAATATTCACGTTCAATCCGTATAAATGCCATGATTTGTATGTCACGCCTAATACTAGTGTCATATTATAAGGCTAGAGGTACCTGACTCTTGGCTGGCTACCTGCATGGCCCCATGTAACCCACGTCGTCACCGGTGTGAAGCTAAACCGTGTGAAGCTAACTGACAGCTGTCCACTAAAACGAGGCATCCAGCTGCCGTCTGGCTTTATTATTCATTGTCAACTATCAGGCCAGGCCCCAGACTGGCATCCCTGCAACGGCCTCCAACGCGGAACAACTCAGCGACAACCCCTCTTGTCTCAGACTGTCAAGGGCACAAGGCTGTGGCCACCTGGCGAGGAACCAGGTATTCGGTTGCTGTATATCTATTTGATATTGAAATGGTTGAAAAGAAACGTCCACGTCATGGAGCTTATTTGAGCTTATAATAGAGTTCTATACTTGGATTGCTTGTATTGGTGCCCACAGACACTGCCTCGTGCCGCAGCGCCAAATACAGGGAGCCACTGCGCTACCTACCTAGGTATAGTACGCTAGGCCTCCAACTGCAGTTCCCGCCGGGTCTGTCCCGGGAGCCTCTGTCCTCTAACTAATTCCCGACTGCTCAACAGTGACGATCCTTCGCCCTTCGTTTATCTGGCGCATCTTCTGTTCTGTGCCAGCGTGCTTGTCGTCCTATCCGCAGAGCTTGCTGATGCATCCCTCTACTTTTGTTATTTTCACGGCCATGCCACGCTGATCGAGCCCGCCGCCCCTCCTCCCTCTCTGAGTTGTCTCTGTGTGACTGGCCGTTTTCCGAACCATCCTCGTCGACAACACTCCTCCCACGACGAACTTCGAACTAGCTCTGGGCATCGGCACTCGGCGGTCGCATTTGGACTCTCTACCTGCGGCGGAAAACAGTAGCAGGCACAGCCGTTCGCCTGCCGCCCCGCCCGTCATGGGCTTCGAGTCGGTGGGCTCGCTGCTGGCCGACATTGCCAACCTCGTCGTCGACGGCCTGCGCATCCTGGGCCTCGCCGACAAGCGCCACTGGGGCCAGGACGAGTACGAGCTGCAGCGGGCCATGGAGCGCGTTCTGAATGACGCGAAGAAGGATTTCCAGGAGCTCTCGCCCATGCTCAAGAGCCAATCCCATTACGAACACGACCGAACCTGTAAGCTTGCGCTATGACGTCTACGGGAGAGGTGATGATCCGGGGAAACTAACACTTGCTGCGATTTTTATAGTTGCGTCGATCGAGGAACTCCGAAAACTGAGCGGCAAATTCTACATGCACATACAGAATATACGAGAATGGAGCCGGTCGGGCGGACCTGTCAACGCCGTCTGGGTTCGGGACACGAAATCGCTCCAGCGAGAGCTGCACCGCGCGCAGTGCCGCGCCGCCCAGCGCGTCTTCAACAGCGCCAAGGAAACATCACAGCGATGCCTCGGCGCCTTCATCATCCACCGCAAGCAGCGTGCCTGGGTTGCGGCCCGTCGCGCCGGCACGAGCGACTACGACTGCCAACGACGGCAGATTGACGAGGTCAACGAGTGTCACATAATCGGGGGCTTTGAGCGCTTCGGCGACCTCGACATGGCCTTTGTCTGCGACTTTTGCGACGGCCATCTGATATGGGACGACATTGAGCGCATACCGACGACGCGCGCAGGCGCAGATTCGCTGCAGGAGCCAGCGTCGGCTGGCGGATGGGGAGGCTCGTTGCTACCGACCTCGGCACCGCTACAGGACACATATAACGCGACGTGGGGCGAATGGCAGGCCACGGGCATTACACAGTCGGGGCAACAAGCCAAGCAAGTGATATACCCGCCCGTGGCCATTGCAAGCCATATATCGCCGATCCAGGGCGACTGGCTGGCGCGGCTGATGTGTCCCCTGTGCGAAGACTCGACGGAGCCGCAGAACATCGACGACGAGGAAGAAATTTGGCAGCCTGAAAACAAATTCGAGGACCTAGCAGCCCTACAGGAGCATCTGGAGTGGGAGCATGCGCCCTCTGCGCTTCCTACGACGTTGCCCGTTACGCTACCCTCCACAGACAAATGCATTGTCATGTAACTCAACTTTTAACACCCGACGAATTTTAAGCCAGCTCTTGGGGCACACACACTCTGCATACGAATTCTCTACGATACCATATATTATACTTACCGCCGACGTTGCGTCCGGCATTGCACTGGGAACACGGGACGGAGTTTTACGGACGTTTTAGCCTTTTTTATTTATAGGTAGAAAGCACGCTTGTTTTCTTCGCATTGGGAAAGCCGTGGGACATGCTTTGTGATTTTCTGCTTGATATTTCCATTATTATACATAGAGGCAGTGGAAAATAAAAGATACATGTTGTTTTTCATCTCTTCGTTTCTGCCTTCTCTGCGACTGCCGTAATTTCTTCTACTTTTGTATTATACCCAAGTTTTCCTTTACAAAGGCTCAATTGCTATTCGCAAACACTAATTACACCCCCGGACTCATCATCCTGCACACCTCTCAATATCGGGTCTTAAAAGAAGCGGATGTAGATGAAGAGGATAAAGATGAAGCCCAGCACCGCAAAAGGGCCATACTGCTTCAGTAGCAGCTCCCAGTTGATGCGCACCGCCGCACGCCTGTATTTTTTGCTGTCATCGCGCAGCCTGCTGCTAATCTCGCCCATCTTTTCCAGATTATCCCCCCTGTACAGCAAATCCTCAATGTTCTTGGTCATGACTTGGGTCACATCGCGAAGCTCGTCATTCAGCTTATCGAGGTTCTGCGACGCGCGGGCATCGGCGTACGTCGTGCGCGTCTTGCCGATGAAGTTGTCAAAGTCCATGAACGCGTACGGCCGCAGGGACGGGTTGTGCACCTGCGCGGCCGGGTGCGTGGTGTGGAACTCGCGCGCGAGGTCGGCGAGGTAGGTGAAGGCGAGCTTGCGCGGGTACGAGCGCTCGCAGATGCAGAGGAAGGCGACGTCGGCGTCGATGAGGTAGTGCAGCGTGTAGGCGCCGGATTCGATGGACGCCTGCGGCTCCGAGGTGCGGGTGAGCTTGCGCATGATCTGGCGGACCTGGTTCTTGACTTCGGCGAGGGCGGTTTCCGACTAGAATACGGGGGTTGGATTAGATGTGACGTTCTTTTCGAGAAAGGGATGGGTGGTGGTGGGCGAACCTGTTCGTCGTCGACCGAGGCGCAAAGCATCAGGCCTGTGATGGGTTAGCAAGGAGCTCAATCCAGGACAGCGGACTGCGACGGGGCGGGAAAAGAGGCGCGTACCATCCAGCCGAGATATTTGTGTCGATCTAATCATGATTTCGGTCGATATGTGTATATAGTTCTGTAGAAGTGAAAGGAGAGAAAAGTCGGCCGGATCGAAAATGAAGTCGGTGCCCGTCTTTCCTACAACGTGTCCAGACAAGCAGCAATGCGCGTGACGCTCGGCAACCGGATCCAGGCAGCAGTCCCAACAAAAAAGCGGCCGTTGACGCGGGAGGATGAGCAATCAGCAAATGGAGCAGGTAGAAGCAAGCTGTGTAATATGGCTTTGCGGCGGTGGGAAAATGTTTGTTAAAGGTCGAGAAGCTGTGAATGTCGACGCTACAGGGGAGAGAGACATGGATTGGCAAGGGGGGCCAATCTGGCCCGGGGTGCCGCCCCGCCAAGCGTTGAGGCCGGCGGTGGCGCTTTACCAGATGGGAGTCTTTGGCGCAGGAGCGCGACTCTCTAACGAGGTATAAAATTGAAATAAATGTAGAAATATAATGATTATGATAATTATCAAAATATACTTTTTAGTTCTCACCTGAGCGGGAAATAATATCGGAGGCGCAGAAATTGCTAGTTGCTCTGTAATACAGCTACAGACGACGTCTTCATTGAGCCGATATGCTTATTCAAATTTATCTTTTTTATTAATGTAGTATCATTCTAAATCTCATCCTCTTCCTCATCAAAGTCATCCTCCCTGCCCATCTCATACAAAATCCTACCACCGTCACCGCCGCCCACCTCCGTCTGCGCATCAAAGTACGGCAGCACGATGCCCTCGCGATCCTTTCTCTGCTTCTCCGTCAAGCCCAAGTTGAACGTGCTCTCCGGTTCCTCCTCTTCACCCCCATCGCCCGCCGACGCAGGTGCCGCAAAGACCGGATGGTCGCTCCGCAGCAACAGCTTGCCCGTGCCGCGGCCGCCGCCCTCTGGACGCGCCAGCACAAAGGTCTCGGTGACGGTGCGTCCGCTGCGCCGCCGCAGCTCCATGGTAATGACGACGCCTCTGCTCTCTTCGGCCTCGGCGGTGGTGGCGGTGCGGCGTTGCAGGCCGATGAGGACGCCCTCACGCTCTTCGTTGATGCCCCATTCCGGTTCGACGAGGGCCTTGTTGCGCGCGTGCTGGCGGGCAATTTCCTGCGGCAGACTCGAGAGGTGCAGGATCGCGGTCGCTAGATGGCACAGTATCGTAAAGGGCTGTGGCTCATATTCACTAAAGGTCTTGGGGAGGAGGATCGGGACGTCGGTGTGATAGACGGCTACGATGGAAACGGCCGGGGTGATGATGCCGGACAGGAAGCCTGCAAGGGCCTGTGGGATGGCGGAAGCCAATGTATTTAGTGAGTCGATTATGACGACGGCGCCTGTTGAAAGCTGTCAGTAGGTGCTCTCGTGAGGACTGAGATGTCATCATACGTGGGGTGGCGCGGTCACGCGCTGCGGCTGTAGTGGAATCGACAGTTGGATAATGAGAGAGCAGCTCTTTACAAAGAACATTGGGATCTTTGCCCGTGGCCTTGACCACGACATCTACGTCGCGCGGCGTTTTGATGGTGGCGAAGGAGAGGAAGATGACCTTGGATCTTGATAGCTGTTTGCACTCGTGTTAGTCGATGTTCCAAGAAACGGGCAGAAGACGACGAATACTGTCGCGTATTCACTTACTTTGGCTCTCGTTATAAATTCTGAAACGACTGGCGTGGCTGGCTGCTCAAGATTGTCCAGCAACAGAGTGAGCGGGCTGGCGCCATCTCTCAGGTTAAGTAACTTTTGCAGCAGCAGCAAGCTGTGCGATCGCGTATGTATAGCGTTGGCCGGGGCCATTTTATGGTGTAATATTATGTGGAAAAATAGAATATGAGGAGGATAGAGTTTTGCAAGAGATTTTAAGGCATGTTGGCTGTCGTGGTCGGGAATGTGTAAAAAGAATTTGAAGCGTTGAGCCAGAACAAGTTTTGCGGTGCCCGATCTTGGTCCTGATGTGGAGAAATGGGTCGCTGGTTGTGCATGTCAATTCAAAGTAGAGGAACCAAGACGACACACAACCGATGCCTTAAATGAACAAGAAAATTTCAGAAAGGCTTTTCAGATTTTATCTTTCACCTAAGACGAAAATATGACCAAAACAAGCTCTAAATGGTGCAAACACCAATAGCCATACACGTAGAGGGCAGGGCATGTAGAGTAGAACATCTAGTCTCAAACGCCTCAATTTCAAAATTACCAGTACAAATTGAGGATGATTCTGTACAACGGCATTAAATGTCTCCCAATATTTCCACGGGATATGCTATTGTTTCTCCTCGCTGCCCGGGTCTACTTCATGACTGCTCGCAGCGGCCTCAACACCAAACTCTCCCTCTGTCGAAGACGCTGCTGCTTTTTCGTCAGGAATCTCTACCTCCCAATCTTTTTCGAATTTCGTGCGGAGGAAATCCTTAAAATCGCCCGCTTTACGCCTCTCATGCGCCGCCCACGCCTGCGCCAGCCACTCCGGATCGTGTCGCCCCTGGACCAAGTTCTCCGTGTACGCTGCGCAGTCGTACCGAAAACTGTCGTCGTTCATGAGCGACTCCATGTTGGGCCGCGCGGCGCCGTCTGCTTCCCTGACGATGTGGCGCGGGTCGGGACACAGAGCGAGGATCTCCTTTTGCTCTTCTGTGTCGAGACAGCTCCATGCTATGGGGTGCGACAAAAGTGTCTATTCGGAATATTCTTGTTAGAATTCGTATTGAATGTTGAAAACGGGGCGTTTGGAGAGCTGCAACGTACCCGTAGGTTGGCTTTCGCCAGCGGTGACTTGGGATCTGTCAGAAGTCGCTCTGCGTCCCATTTGCGCTGCGGTCGCTTCGTTGTGATTTTGACTGTCTTCTTGACACTTGCTTCCTCTGCAGTCCGCCCAGAGGTTCTGAGAGATCTCCGAGGTCGCGATGCCAGTGCCGCGTTTGCTGCGTCTGCGTCCTGAGAGCCGCGTTCCGGAGCGGCTTCTGTGTCGACGGCCGCCTCAGCGCGGTCGTCAATTTTCGTATCCGCTACGACGATTTCATCTTCCATCGGCTTCGTCCCTTCTTCTGGATCTGTCATGATAATGGTTAGAGGAATTGGTTGTACCAACGTTGGTGCATTGAGCAGTGGAGTAGAGGCGACGGCGACGACTGAGTTGCAAACGGCTGCGTTTGCAGGCTTGGCGGCTCGATTTATCGCTACTCAATAGCAATCACAATTGAATGCAGGTCATTCATTTCGATACCGAGACCGCACAATCGCAGACGGATAAGAAGCTCCGCATCGCCGCAGCCCGTGCTGATGGTGAAGCATGCAAGATTCCATTCTCACACTGCTAGCGGCTGCTTCGCCGCGTCGCACGCTGTAAGCTGAGGTGGATTGCCTGCCCAGCCGGCCTTGTGCACAGATCCTCGCGGACCAGATCTATGTGAACCGAAAAACTCCGTGTCAGGCTGATATCGAGTTGTATATATTTTCCCTTCGCTGCTACATACTCTCCGCAGCTAGAATGCTCGGCTACTATTCCACCAAATGCATCAAATGGCAAATGCCGACAATTAGTCAGAAAGGTGGTGCCGGCTACCCAACGAAACCCAATCGAGCCGATGTCGCTTATAAAACTTCCCATTTTCACATTCATAACGATGCAGTGAATGGCAAAAATTCTATCACTGTTCATTAACCATGGCAACCCAGACACAGACGGAATACCTCGCAGAGTCCTCCGGCGCCCGTGGCGAACCGCTCGGGCTCGCCAAAACTCGGTCGGTTGTCACCGTCAATAGCAGGGACATTGCCGATACCACATCGCCCAGCTTGATGATTGAATTGAGCCGTGTCCGCAGCCGACAGATTGACCCTGTGGAAATCCGCAACCGCGATGATTTAAGCGGCCTGTCTGAGGAACGAGGCAGCCCGGCTCGTCTCATGCCGCAAGGCGTGCCGCCGGAGCTGCCCAACCTCATGGCGGAGATTATCTTTGTCCTCGTCTGCACAGCAGGGCAGGTAATTTTTTCATTGACACTCGGTCATATGACTGTCAATCAATTTGTATTCCAAAAAGCCCTGGATATCGTTCCGTCCCAGATACCCTGGCTCGTGGGCTCATCCACGCTCGCGAGCGGCCTCTCCGTCATCGTATTCGGCCCGCTGGCCGACTTGGCGCCACCAAAGCCTCTCATGGTCGGCGCCTTTGCATGGGAAGCTATCTGGAATATGGTATCGGCGCTGGTCATCTCGCCGGAGCTGAAGGTTATGTTTTTCGTTTCCCGTGCTATGCAGGGACTGGCGGTCGGCGTCCTCGTATCAGCTTCGATGAGCGTGCTGGGACGAGTATATAATCCGGGTCTGCGCAAGACTCGTGTCTTTTCCATGATGGCAGCCGGCGCGCCGTTCGGGTTCTGGATCGGAGCCATGCAAGGAGGTGCTCTTAGCTCTCACCTACCTTGGATTTTCGGCAGTACATCCATATTCCTCTGCGCGTGTGCTGTGGCCGCCTACTTTACTATTCCCCCTCTCCTTCCGGCAAGGGATAGCAACTCCGTGGATGTGCCGTCGATTAAACAATTCGATTACATCGGAGCTGCATTGGCCTCTCTCGGCAGCGGTCTCATTCTGTTTGGCCTTACCCAGGGCTCGTCCGTCCAATGGAACCCATACACATACTCCCTCGTTATCGTAGGCCTCCTTATGCTGGTCGCATTTTACTTCTCTGCTCCCTACGTAAAGCGACCTCTTATACCAAACGGCATTTGGAAGATTCCTGGGTTCGTGCCAGTTTTATTGGCTTATGTATTTGGATTTGGTGGCTACGGTGAGTTGCCCTCCTCATCACAGTTCTGGCGGTAAGATGCTAACGATTTCCAGCCGGTGCATGGCAATTCTACGCAATCCAATTCTGGATCCGATACCAAGGAGCATCGCCCTTTACAGTAGCACTCTACCTTCTTCCCAATGCCTTGGTCGGGGTTGCTGCCGTCTGGATCGTCTCCAGGACCTTGCACATTCTCCCTGGCCACTGGATCTTGGCAACGAGTATGATCTTCTTCGGCATAGGAAATGTCTTCTTCCTCCCTCAGCAGCCAGGCACTTCCTACTGGGCTCTGTCAATGCCGGCCGTGGCACTGGCATCGCTTGGTCCTGACCTGAGTTTTGCCGCCGCCACCATTTTCATCACGTCTAGTGTGCCAAGATCATACCAAGGGTCTGCCGGCAGCCTGCTTGTGACCGTGCAGAATTTGACACTTGCTATCATGACCTCGGTATCTGACTCCATCGGGATCAAGGTTGACCAGCTGCCCTCCGGCGAGATTGGGTTGGAGGGCATGCGCGCAATTTGGTGGTTTGGCCTTGCACTGTCTCTGGTGGCGGCCATAATTGCGGCGACGATGGTCCGAATTCCCAAAGCAGAGGAAAAAGAACATGTGCAGTAGAATTGGACACAGAATTCGAAGCATGTATCGATGAAAATGTTTTAAATTTATATAAAAAAAAAAGAGGTCGAGAAGCTTCACCAGGGCCTTTTAATGATGTGCTCAACCAAAGAACGGGTACCAAGTGCCACGCTGTGCCGTCAACCAGCCTCTAGGTTATAGAAAGATAATCTAGTATGTGAAAGAGTTTGGACTATAGAATTACTCTCTATGCCAACTCATTCAACCGCTAAATTAGCAGTAATCATGGCAAACGACAGTGTTCCAGTTGCCCTGCTTGAAATTCTGGCCACAGACCTCATCAGCGCCAGCGGCGCAGACTCCCAAAATTGTCTGGGCGCTGTCGGCGAGGCCGTTCCAGCCGTTACGACTGTAGTTATAGTCGTTCTTGAATTTGGCATGTCAATAAAAGTTTTTTTTCAAGCCGCGAGAATCAACACTCAACTTACATCGTTGCACCGATAGATGGCGGAGTTGTAGGAGCAGCTGACGCGTGCGCAGTTGCTGGGACCCGGGCCGTTGCGAGGAGAGTTGCGCCGGGTGTGCAGGTAGGTAATGCCCTCTTGTATATGGTTCTTGTGCGCGAGGCCAAAGTTGCCGCAGAGCGGGTTAGAGGAACTGGCCTGGAGCTCGAGCCCGCTGCGGGCAACCTCGCTGCGCGGTTCAACAGCCGTAGGAAGCTGGTACTCGGGGTTGTGCTTGAGCACCTGGCTGTAAACCTCCTGGACAGTGCCGCTGAAGGTCTTGATTTGGCCAGGGCGCACTTCAATGACCCACAGGAGAACATCGATGCCGTAGCCAGCCAGCGGAGAAGAGGGAGCGGCCGCGGGGAAGCTGCCTGGAGAATCGTACTCTGGTTAATGAGGCGGGATGTATGTCGAGTTTGGGATATTACCGGGAGCAGCTAATCCCACGCTACCCATAATAAGGGCAGTGATAAGAGGATCAATAGCAGAGAACGTCTTCATTGTTGCGGTTGCGGAAGGCTGAGCGTTGTTGACTAAGGGCGCAAAGGGTGTTTCAGGATGAGGCAAAGAAGATGATAAGATGATGGATAGAAAATATGTTTACGGATTGAGGTGGGAAATGGGCCATCTTTATATAACCTGTTTCCTACAAAATTGACGTATTTGAATCCTCCAAATGTCGCGAGCTCATGTAGTGTCTGCAGTGCACCAGCTAGCGTAGCGCTGTTAGTCGTAGCTGCAGCTCGTCTATGGCATGGATTATTCCTTGGACATTGTGGTCTACGAAGGTGATTATGATGAAATATGCCTCATTATTACCACGTGCTTCGCAATTGGGTGCAAAAGACAAGGCGAACCAGGCTGGTGATGGAGTCTGCCATGAAGCGAAGGAAGCTCATTGTCTACACCAACAATGTGGCGATGGCCAGATACCTGCTAGCATGCGCCCGTGGCAGAGGGTTACATAATGCCGCTTATTATTTCAAGCGCTGTTTGATGCTACTAGACGAGCAAAGTATCAGCTTCCGTCCATGCAGCCGAGGAACGGTGCTAGTAGCAGTTTCAAGGCCCTAGTTCGCTCAAGCAGGGATTGATTCGTCTGTTCATCACCCCCGCTTCAGCCACCAACACAACAGCTTCGCAGAATATGGTCTACTGACACTAATGAAGCAGTTCAAATTTGGATTCCCTGTCTGGTGAGCTGGTTTGCCCTTGCGTACTAACCCTGCGACATAATTGGTGCGGTGCGCAGTGGCTTGCAGACTTCATGCCGAGATGCCGTGGTGCATTCGATTGCAAATACTAGTTGCATTTGAGTGGCTTTAAAGCTGTTTTTGAGCAACACGTTTCGCAAGAACAAAGTGGTGTTTGTTGAGCCATACACTGTGACTGGACTCTCCACAAGATGACAGTACGGTCAGCCAACACCACTATTGCTCAACGCCTATGAGGGGTGTCCTTACTATGGATCTTGTTGGCTTAGTATCGAAAGCTCTCCTCAGAAATGGAACCATGTAGCCACTACACTGCCCGCACTTTTACGGACGCACCATGACGGTCGCCTCGTCTGCCTGCGGATTCGCCTCGACTAACACTGACCTGGCCAGGGATTCACTCTTAGTAGCAACGCCACTCACTTGCCGTAAACAATGTCTGCAAAAAGATTTGATGGCGAAACAGTTGTCTGCCACACCCTGACTTTTACCAGACTTGAAGTCAATGGCTTTGCCTCAGAGGTTCTGTTAGCCTGCAGTGGCCGCCAGGCATGTGACCTGGCCCGGGCCTGGGAGGGGACATTTTACTGAGGCACCAACCGCGGGCGTGGTTGGCAGGATCGTCCGTCGCTTGAGTTTTTTTATAAATGGTTTTTGGACAAAACAGCAGTAACAAGACGTGTGTGTGTGAAAAGAATCACGAAATGCATGGCAATAGTGGCTGTTGTATACTTTTGTAAAAATGCAGTTGGGCGGCAAGACACTTACTGGGCTTTGTGACACCTCACCTGCAAGCCACTCGCGTGATGCTGCTCATGCCAGCCATTTATTTTCGGCAACATTTGGGGCTCGTTCTGTAGCACGTGCGTCGCTGTGCCTCCCCCCTAACTCCCTCCTCTCTGTCTGGAAGATACCGACCTCATCTTGGGCACGCATCCTACCACCTTGTCGACATCATGTCTGATACCACGTACGCTGGCGGGGCCGAATCAACGACGATGGGCTCGACGCAAAACGGCTTGTTCACGCCCGCAACCGAACTGAACGATGATGCCTCTATTGGAATATGGATCGAGCTCGGACAGGGCAACGCAACGCACGACCCGGTGCCTGGCGATATTATCATCATTGTTGACAAGACCTATGGGCGAGTCTTATCCCGTCACCCAGCAGGTCATCTGATCCTTGACAATGTCTCCGAATATGAAACGAATCGACCGATCCCTATGCGATGGAAGTGGCTCTGTACCGACACCGATTATTTTATAGGTTTCCGCAATCTCGATCAATATGCATTCTTGGGTCGTGACGATTCGTGGAAGCTTGTTGCGCAAGCAACTGCGCAGCAAGGGCATGAGAATTTTATGCTGGTCAAGCAGCGGGGTGGATATCGCATTCAAAGCCCGCACTGGTACGGGTTTAGACCCCTGTCTGCTCGCGCTGATGGTGCTAGAGTTGACGTACAGGCGTCTAACGGTACACTCTGGGGGTTTATTCAAGCCAGCGAGTAGTAACGGTTTTGGGGACAGAAGTAGGGAACGAGAAAAAACACGATAATCGTCCAAAAGTTAGTAATAAATAGAATCCCACCATGGCCCCTTTCCAGCAGGAGAGCGTGGACCGAAAAAGTGTATGATCACTAACGGATCCTTGATTTGGCTCAAAAAGCAAAACCTTTGTAGGCTGGATAGATGTCACTAACATGTTGCCACTCGCCAACATGTCCCAATCAGCACCCCGTTCCGGGGGCAGAACAGGAAATCGCACCATGTGTGATGAAAGATGACTTACATCCGTTCACTTATGACAAAGACTATCCATTTGTATTTTGTTCCATGTGCAAAAGCAGCATCATCGTACCATCTGCGCGTCCGCATCTTCCTCGCCAGTATCCGACGGGCGTGCACCAGAGAGGCAGCGCAACAGAGCCGCGTATTCACTTACGCTACTACCCAACCTGGCGCAAAGCGAGAGGCATCTCGATATGTACCAGGCTCCCACTTTTGTGCCGAAAGCCATACCCTATCTGTACGTCCAGCGGGCACTGAAGTATTTGGATTGGACAAAATGTCATCGTATCACTTGCTCGTCACTTGGTTCCGCCATCAAAACGTGGCTTGCATACTTTTACACAAAACACAACAGGCCTCTACCCAGAGGCACTCACTACAATTGACGACAATACACTCCCGCGAGCCATTGCAGATCAGCATAATCTAGAGTAGATACTAAGAGCACAATACAATAAAATAAAGAGCATTTTATCTATAATCTACTTCTATCCATTATAGTATACTATTAGGTCTTGTTATAGCTATATAGTTATCTTATAAGCGTTTTTAGGCTAAGATAAACTACTAGCAGACCACGAACAACCGAATATAGCGCTTATAAGGGTCTATGCTACTAAAGTTACTTATACTTAAGTATCTTCCTCTTGTAGCCGGCACTAGGTTACCCTAGTTTTGGTGGGAGGATGTTTTAGCTCAGTGAATTCTTCCATAAACGTGTTCTCCCCGCTCCCAAAAAAAGACATTGTCCTCAGGTGATTCCCCTTCCTGGGTACTTCTACCTGATGTACGTCGCAGCACAACCGCCTTGGCTCTGGTGGGTGGCCACTGCCCGCTCGCCTGCCAGCGGCCACGTTCATTGTAGTCCACTGTAGTCCACTGAGGAGTCCCTTGCCAGCCATTGGCAGCCCATCGCCTTGCATCCAAGTGCAGCCTTACAAGGACATTCAACCAAGCATGCTATAGGCAGCTGTTGAAAGTTGCTGTCTTCCCAGCATTCAGCTTGTGCATTACCGGCAACGAGTGGCCTCTTCAGAAGACAATGGGCCGTACAAGGATATATGTCTAGCCGCCGTGCGAACCTGCCGCAATACTTGCCTTAGCACTCCGGATGAGACCAAGCCTCTGTCGGTTCATCTTCGAGAAAACAACCTCACAGGGTGCAAAGTGGGTTAAGATCAGCTGCACCAATGGCCACTATTCGGAGAATACGGCCATTCAGACGAGAGCAAGGCAGCACTCGTGTCTTGCCCATGCTGCTCAACACCTCTCCGACCTTGTTCATGTATCGGGAAGGCGACCAATCACGTATCCTCTGTAAGCGCCATTGGCCGACACAGGCCGCATGGGGCTGCGACATGCAGGCTGCACACCACCACGTCCTGCATCAATGAAGCTATACACTTACATCCTACATCTTCACATTTAAACAGCTTGACGAGCAAAACAAAAATGAACA
>PHFE01000022.1:695965-729831 GCA_002796755.1 Paracorniculantispora psalliotae | reverse complement strand
GGTCGTCACCGACCCAACTACTAATCTGCCGATTATCAGCTTGTCTATGGGAGAGCAGACGGGATCCCGAATTTTCTGATATCTATGGCCGTATGTACCAGAACCTTGAGCAAATCAGGTTATATCGTGAAGAAGCCATTTAGCAGTTTCCTTTTTAGCATCGAGATGTTTGTCTCATTCCTCTTGTTTTGTAATCCGATTCGGCTCCCACGCTCCCTTTTTTTCGTACTTACCCCATTTTTAGATATCCGTTCTCTTCGGCGCCAGTTTTAGTTCTTCCTCGGCGTACCGAGATTATACCAGGTGTTTCCAGCCCCCTCTCAATCGCGTTTCCTTGTTTTCTGGTTTTTCCAATTATTGTTGGCTGTTTGTCATTGGCTACGAAGAGGATTTAGAGCATGTGACAAGGGGCAAGCGCCGTCACCACCTTTTTCGCGGTGGTCCCTTCGCGTCCCGCTGTCACTAGCAACACACTAAGTTGATTACGAACCGACCATCCTTGTCACGACTCATAGTCTTAATCTCATTCGCCCATTTCTGTTGTTGGTTGGACGGTAAGCTCCAGGCTCGTCAGTTGAATCACGACCCATTTACATTACCCATAACCCAGTGTGGCAATAGCATCAGCCGCTACATTATCGAAAGATGGATGAAGAGTGGCTATTTCAAGGCGGTTTTATACCCTAATCTACGCACGCACAATGGACATGTCCCCCGGGTACCCCAGATTTACGCCACCCATGCATTGATACGGGGAACCTAGACGTGACATTGTGGAATACGAGATGGGTGCAAATGACCATTAACGTGTAATGTTCCGCAGTGGATGGGCTAAAGGTAGGATGGGCTACTTTGCCGCCTTCGGCGCAACGGGCGGGACTGATGACGGCAAAGTCTGTCCAGCCAGTTAGCTTGAGGCTTCATGTTCATGTGCGAAATACCCCATTCAGAATCTATGTATGCATTGCGCGACGTACAGTAGCGAATAGCCTGCTGGTAGTCCCAGTCAAACGGCTCATCCTCTGTGTAGATGTGCTCTTCACTGCTCTGCTGCAGGCGCCGCGCATCTGCGAAACGCTCCAGGCCACCACGGTCGTCATGATCATTTTGCCGCGTCGCATCGCCGAGGGGAATCAGCGCGCCGTAGTGACAGTTAAAGTAGCCCGTGGAGCACCGTCGACAGATGGGCGTCGCCTCGTCGCATTTGACGCGGCGCTTGCTAATTTTATTCTATCGTTAGTGAAAGAAGAGGAAGCAGAAGCAAGAGGGCTAAAGCGTTCTACGAAATAGACCACTTTAAAAAATATTTAACAAGGAATGCAAGCAGGGTGGGAAATGACGTAGAAATTGTATTTACCGGCAGGTTAAGCAACCAGTTCGTGACTTTGTTGCCCATTTCTTCTTCTTTCGGACAACCACATGTCCAGCGCCGAGACCAGAACGAGGCTCAGGCCCAGGCTCAGGCTCAGGCTCAGGCTCAGGCTGAGGGCGTACCATGTCGACGGCAAAAGTACGACCTTTCGCGCTGCAATGTTGGGAGCTAGGGCCTCAATTGTAGATCAAGGCGAAAAAAAAAGAAGAAAAAAAGGGTAAGAAAAAAAAGAGGCGCTCTTTAGTGGCACTCTTTCTGAAGCAAGAATGCCTTGGACGCTGCGATGAGGCTGTCTTGGCTGTTGTGATCAGGCGGGGCGGAGACGAGATTGAAAGCGCCGTAGATCTGGACGCCTTGTATGATAATGTGAAAAGGGTGGCGTAGAGGGCTTGAGACGGTCTGGCCTGGGCAGCGCTGATTGTGGAGGCGTTGGCGCAAACATCTAGTCTCAAATGATGATGTCGTGTGTGTAAGTCGTCGCTCCTCTCAGCTCCCAAGGCTTTTTCAGCTCCGAAGGCTTTTTCAGCTCCGAAGGCTTCGGCTCCTCGGGTCACGACAAGTCACTCGCCCACCGCTCCAACGTGTGTGTCGGTCGCACAGAGTTGAGGCAAGTTTCGCTCCGCAAAAAAACTGCCGAATCATTTTTGAAAGGAGGCAGAGCTGAAATCAAATTATCCTGTTTTGGTCGCAACCTGAGCCCGAGGCTAATCCACCTCTGGCCAAAATCAGAAAACGAGATGAGGCTGACACTGCCTGACCAGTGATTAATTGCCCCAGAGTAGGTTAGTGAATCGTTGCTCTTTGTCGATCTCTGGTCATGTTTTAGCCCTGTGCTTATACCCGGGCGTGGCGGGCTCGTAAGCCGGCGGTACGATTCGCCGACCTCAACCTCCTCATTCGCAATGTTGCGACCCTGTACAAACTTGACATTTTGTCTGAATGACGCAGCTCGGTTGCTTTGTTCCTCGTAGCTGAGGTCAGTATTGAGACGCGAGGCTTCGTCATGGTGCCTTTTGTTCCCGACCGTGATTTTCTTTTGCGAGCAAAACGAAAGGCTGGCTGTCGATCAACCGTCTTAGTCTCAACCATCATTCCCTAGTCCGTCGTGATATCCCATTTCAGCTCTTTTCTACCATCATGCGCTTAGGGACAAACGGCTACCATTGCGACGATGGCCCTCGCGATGGTGCTTTCAGCTTCATATTGGCACAAGGCAACAGTGTCGGGTCACCGTTTTCTTGGTCCAAAAAGTCTTGTTCTTCCAACTATAAAAGCGTCTGCTTCCGCACTCTTATTCCCCAGAAACCAAACTACAACACTCTACAACTTTTACTTCAAACCAAAATCGATTCTACTACCCCTCATATTAAAAACATCTCATCAAACCCATCACCATGCAGTACCAACTCCTCGTCCAATCCATCTTGGCCATTGCCCTCGCCACCCCCGGCACCGTCGCCGCCAACGTCCTCGACAAAGCCACCTACTCCGAGCACATGGCTCCAGCCGAGCTGCAGCGCATCGCCAACTACCGCCAGACCCACGCTAACACGCTCAACGACGCCCAGAACCGCGTCCTTGATGATGCAGAGCGTATTGTCACCAACTTGGACGTTGGGCAGCTTCCATCCTTCCAAGCGGCTTGCGACGCCGCCTTTGGCGAAACCGAGTGCTCCAACATTCTAAAGGGCGGCCGTCCGCCCGCGCAGGCTGCGGCCATGAAGCTCCGTGGCAGGGGGCAGACTTTTTGTTCGTGCACGGACGAGTGGCCAAGCAGCGACTGCCCTAGCGGTATTTCTTGTGATTATCATCGCGACAACTGTGGCATGTTTTGTAAGTCCATCGTTCTCTTCTTTTCCTTCTGTGTTTCTTGGCTGATTTGCGCCTGTAGCTGGTGGTTGCGGCCCCTTCAACGCATATGTGTGCAATGGCCTCTGTGCTTTGACTTAAAGCCGTGGCAGGTTGTAGCCTTGTAGGCGGGCTTCAGCTTGGAATATCTTGCCCCGGCGGCTCCAAGTTACTACCTAGTACGCATACTCTTTGCCATGGCTGGAGCTTCTGATGTAACCTTCAAGACATTTGATAGCACTGCCGCTTTTTATGTGGTAAATCAAAGATGACCTACCTTGAGTGGATATACCTTTCTGTACATGTCTGACAGTCTGAAAGACACCACACCCTTTGCCCTGGTTCTTGGGCGTGTGGCAACTAATTGCTGGTAAAAAAACGGCGAGGTCAAATGTACCAGTAATGGTAGCGTTGACTGCGTCGCGATATTTATTGCCTAAATTATTATTTTCTATTTTTGTTCATTCGTCTCAAAATTTAGTTCATTACATAATGTGTTTGAATCCAGTTGATATAACATTTACCTGGTCCAACTTAAAGCACCGCTGCTTCCAATATAAATAGATATATATGGCCAATTTAGTGGGCTGCGAGCATGGCTGTCGCTGCAACTCTGCAGCGAGAGACTCGTGCCTCGGTCGAAGGCAGGTTTCTGCCTAGAATCTATTCCCTCCAAATCACTTTTAATTCGGATTGCGAACTCTCAGTGATACTCTGGACTTTGAGTCAAACATTAAAGTGCGCGGCAGTTTGCCCGCCAGCCTATAAAAGATCCCGGGGATCAGCGGCTCTGGCGCCGCCGTGACTGTCGCGTCACACTAGGAGGGCGCAGCCTCTCTCAGCTGAAAGGCAGGCTGACTATCCCATTCGCAACGTTTGAATAATAATTTTGCGGTTTTACATTTTTCAGTCGCTTCTATATTAGTTTCTTCTATACAGTTCAATCATGACCGTTGTTGCAACGTCTGACCACGCCGGAGCCAAGGTCCCTATTTCTGGCCAACTCCAGTTTCTATCGCAGCGCTCGGTTCCGCACCCACTGGAGGTCGTGCAGCCTGATCCATCATGGCCTGCGCAGTTTGAGCATCTCAAAGCCAGGATTGTCACGGCCCTGGGCTCGTCACTGCTGGCTGTGTCGCATGTCGGATCGACCAGCGTGCAAGACTTGCCCGCCAAGCCCGTCATTGACATTGACGTCACCGTCACCGACATCCAGAACGAGTCTACCTATGCGCCAGCTTTGGAGGCGGCGGGCTTTCAATTCCTGCATCGCGAGCCGTGTTGGAACCAGCACCGCATGTTTTGCAACTACGACCCAGCGGCGAACTTGCATGTTTTTGGGCCAGAGAGCCACGAGTTGATTCGTCACAAGGCTTTGCGGGACTGGCTCGCGACACATCCCGAGGATAGGGAGATTTACGCAAGAGCCAAAATGGAAGCGTCCAAGAAAGCTCTTGCGATTGGTGAGGATGTGAATCAGTATAATGATAGAAAGGCAGCTGTGCTACAGGGTATTCTTGTCCGCGCTTTGGCTGCGGTAGGGCAGACTATGGAGTCGACGTGTGGCAGGCTGTGAAGATGGGAATATTGGTCGGAATTCTCGGAATAGTCTGGCAAGATGGCATATTCATAGTATTTGATTCTAGAATATTTATAAAGTAGATTTACAGGGAAAAAGTTGCCATGAGCCATTTGGGCGTTGCCGCTTCCAACCACCGGCACAAGCTGGCCAGAATCCGTTCAATCCACAAGTTTTATATACCAGCAGGGTCATTGCCGCTGGTATTAAACGCTGGTCCGTTTCCCGTCCACAGCTTCCAGCGACAGCACTCCCGCCACAATGAAGCAAAGTGCCGCGGGCAAATCAACCGTAAAGGACCTCATCGCGTGCATCTCCAGCCACTGGCCCAGCGACGCCGTACTAGCTCCCTCCGGCTCTCCCCTTCGAATCTTGCCCAGCAGCTTGAGCGCCTTTGCGCCAAAGATGAGCAGATGCGAGGCCGCAAAGCAGACGCCGGCCGCGTACCAAAACTTGGCCGACCCTGTGCAGGCGATGACGTTGGCGCATCCGGCGCCGAGACTCAGGGTGAAGCTGGTAAAGATGACCCGGGTGCCCCAGGGTCCCCAGTGCGTGAACCAGGCGGGGAGTAAGGCGTTGGCTTGCGGGCGGTAGGAGTCGTGGACCCAGCAGCTTAGAAAGGCGTATTCGTCGTAGGCGAATTGGAGAGAGGTGATGGAGGATATGATGGGTAGAAGGCGAAGCAGGGTGGGAGGGAGGACGAGGTGTAGGAGAGCGGACAGTAAGGCGACGGAGAGCAGCAAGGCCGCGATTTGGACTGCTGTCTTGGACATGATGAAAGGTATTTTGAAAACTAGAATCTTGTCGAAATGATTTTAGACAAGTTCTGAAGAGGCGACGAAGCAAAGAGTTTATGTAGGAAAAGTTGCTGCTGACTTTTGACGTCGCTTATGATTTATGTTAGCTCTCACTCTTGTCCCTCTGTAATCTCCACTGCCAGCCTCGTGCTCCGCGCTGGCGCCGCCATTGCAGCCACCAACTAGGCTGTTTATCGACATATTTCTTTGCTTAGTAAATAAGACGGAAGTATCCGAGGGCTTGGATCCCTGCTTAGTTTCCGCTTGGTAATTGCTGAGAGCTCTGTTCCAGGTAGTATGTTTGGAGGCTGCTACTGGAGTATGCGCGTGTGGTGGATGACAACCGCCATAGGCTTGCCTATGTTGGGGACCTGCTGAAACAGAAGTCGCAGAAGTAACTTTATTTTGGCATATTCATTAAAATATAGTGCTCAATAATAAATGTCGCTCTTTTTCAGATGCGCCGATTGTCTCGTTCGCTAGGATGCATCTTCAGCTTCGTACCTGGTTCGTGTCTTGAAGCTTCTTCCACCAACGCGCATCACTACCCGGTATGCCATAACACAAAGGCAGCAGACAGAACCACAACGCCAGCCAGGTGATATGAGCTACATAATGGGGATATTGAGTAAGTTCGGTTACTTTTTATCTAAAATTTAATCCCTTCTTGTTGTTCTGCTTCTTTTTTGGTCGAGAACGCTGCTGGGATGCATAACCTCACTCCCTTCTACAAATGAAAATCCTCGCGCACTTTAATTCCAAGCCACCTCCAACAGCCTATAATGATGTTAAAAACCTCAAGTCCAGCATATCAGAACTGATGACTTACCGGCTAGATAAAGATCTGTGCTGAAGAATTTCGTCATGACGTCTTCGCCCGAATTGGTTCCATGTGGGCCGGAGGCGACCGCTTTCTTTCCCACGGCCATGACAATCATGGGTGGTACTTTAGTCAATTCCTCATATTTGGGACTGCGCTTACTGAATATTTGTAGAGTATGCTGATGAATGTTCATGGCGACCATGTGGCCGGCTCGCATCGCACCGCCGCAACGCTTAATGCCAGACCACTTGGTTGCGTCGCCAGCGCAGTAGTGGTATTCGGAATTTGGTATTTCCTTAGGCAGCATTGAACTATCTAGTATTAGCGTCATTCAAAGTTTGCAGTCACTAGTACGTACGTTGGCTGGATTTTTACTCTGCCTTCCCCATCCCGGGCCTCTGCAGGAAGAAAATCCGTTGCAGGAACGCTGTGAGACACACCAACAATAACCTTGCTCACGTCCATGGTGTCGCCATTGGTAAATTTTGCCTGGTATTTGGTCGTGCCGTCCTCAAATTCGACAGGAACATGTTCTTCGAGGCGGTGGTTTAGCAGCACCTCTACGCCGGCATCTTTGAGCAGCCCCAGCGACACATTCTTGCACTCGTCGCTGAGACCCTCCGAGGATAGCAACTGGTCTCGAGAGTGAGCAAGCACAACTCTAACATGCGGCATGACGAGCTTTAATTCAGCTGCCATTTCAATGCCAACAGCTCCACCACCAACGACCAGGACGCCATGCTTGGCGTTGCCAACCTCGTCAATGTGCCGTTGCGTCTCGACCAAGTAATCCTTGTACGTGAGCGACTGCGGCACCACAGGCCACACTCTGCGGTAGCCCGTCGCGGCGCAAAAGTAGTCGTACTCGATGAGGGTCGCCTCGCCGCTGCCGTGCTGCAGAACCGTTGCGGTTTTGGTAGCGCAGTCCACATGCGACAGGCTGCCATGCACCAAGGTCACATTCTCGTCCTGCAGATCCATCATGTCTTGGAACGGGACCCAGGCCTTGTCTCTATAGGCCGAGTCCGCCATGGCAAGAGGGGCCCCCACGATATGTACTGTGACGACCGTTAACATGCGTTTCATTGCGTTAAAGCACTATACGTACAGAAGCCATCACGTTCGTCGACAATGGTGACGTGGAAATTAATATGCGGCCAGTCTTCTTCCAACACGAATGGTTCGGGGTTCATTCGTGGGGAAACACCGCGATTGAGGTCAAGCAGATTTACCACGACGGAAAGTCCCGCGTAGCTGCCGCCCGCGACTAGCACTCTCACGGTTGGTGAAGTATTTGGCGCGGAAGGCATGATTCTGTTCTTGGTATGCTTGGTTCTAGACTTTGCAGGACAAGAAATAAAACATAGAAAATGTGGCTAAACTAAATCAATTCTTTTTGAGCTGGGTTGCTCGGAAAATGTCCCAGTAGCCGAGCCTGCTCCGAGAGTCGGCTGGTTGGCTGCTGAATAAGTCCATCGCCCTGCGACCAGACGTCCAATTATACGGCAGAGCGCCAAGGAACGTTACGTACTCTGCTGATCCTTTCTACCTATTTTTCCTGTTTGTAAAGCTCGTTTATGTCTTTTCTTGTGTCTTTTCCTCATTTCCCCAATTTTTACAGCCTGGTGCGGCCAAACTGCGGTCGGGGCTCGACTGTTGCTCCGAGGCTGTAGATTAATCTAATCAGCCCATCTTATCAATCGCGGATGACTCGTGCAACTGCGCGAAGCCTTGGACCACACCCTTTCGCGCCTTCAAGTGTCTTGGCTTTCCACAGCCTCATCACCAACAAATTTTTTGGCAGGTCACCTGCTCCATTAAAATTGAATGCCCAGTCTGTCACGGGCCGCTAATACCCACCACCATGTGGGCGACGCATCAGGGCACAGGGATACCCAGTGTTGGAAGAAACCGCTGGGGCAAGACGGTTACATTGGTGGATGCTATATCGCAGCCTGTATTGAACCTTTTTCAAGGCTTCCATCTACGAACACGAGCAAACTGTAATTGGCAGCTCAGCGTAGAATGCCACAAGGGTCTGGCGCAAGCTGTGAAATTTCCTCATTTGCCAACGAGAATGGAGTTCGAGAAATGCCGCGGCGGCTTGGCATGCGGCGCAACAGGAAGAGATCAACCAGGAAAAAAAGCCATCGGATGTTCGAATTTATGGTTATGAATAAGCTCGGTTCAAACCGGATACGACAAGGGGGGCTCACCCGAAATTGGTAACCCGCGCGTTATCTGATCCTAGAGTATTGCCAAGAGGAGAAACTTGGCAATATTTGCGCTGCAGCCCACAGTCAATAGATTGCCCCAAAGTATAGGTCAACAGCAAAAAAATTCTCACCTTCTTCGGCGTTGGTCAGGTCATTTCACAGGGGCTATCCTAGGCGTCGCGCATGTACATCTAGACCGGCCTGACCACATTCTCCGGTCTTGGACTTGCAGCTTCAACAATCCTCCCAAGCGGTTGACCACTGTCAAATTATCCAGTTTCATCTTTAAGATTGGATTTTTCACTCGACAAGTGCAATGGCGGTCGTCACAGACAACCAGAAGCAACAGGGCGAGCCTGAAGTCGTGTCCTACGACGCCGAAAAGGGACCGACAGCGACCGTCGTACCAGACGTCAAAGATGGCCACGAATCAGACTCTGACGGTTTCCAAGAGGGTGTGCAGCGTGTCCGCGCCATTACCAGTATCTGGACAAAGAAGACTCTCTGGAGCATGTTTGCACTGTATGTTCCTTGTGTCTGACTGGCAACAGCAGTATTCTAACATCGCAATTTTAGGCTGTACTTGATTTCTTTCGTCGACTACCTCCAAAACGCCATCGACTATTCCCTGAGCCCGTTTATCACTTCGATGTTTCAGTCGCATGGTCTGTTGAACATCGGTGGCATCATGTCCACCATCATCGGCGCTTGCTCCCCGCTCGCCCTGGCCAAGATCATTGATATCTGGGGCCGCGTGGAAGGCTTCGTCTTCATGCTGTTCATCTGCGTCATTGGAATGATCATGAAAGCCGTTGCTCAAAATGTGCAGACCTATGTCGCTGCGCACACTCTATACTGGACCGGCCATCTGGGCATTCGCTACGTGATTGGCGTCATCATCGCCGACATGACCAGCCTCAAGAACCGTATGATCTTCATCGGTTTCAGCAACACGCCAAGAATCGCCACTGCGTTCGCCGGCCCGGCCATTGGACAGCTTTTCTATAAGAACGTCAACTTCAGGTGGGCCTTTGGAGCCTTTACAATCATTTTGGTTGTCAGCTGCATTCCCGCCATTGCCCTTATGATGTCCATGTTCCGCAAGGCGAAACAGCAGGGTCTCATCGAGAAGCGCCCTCCATCTGGTCGCACTGTCTTGCAGTCTCTCAAGCACTACACGATTGAGTTTGACCTCATTGGAATTTTTGTTCTAATGTTTGCTCTGTCTTTCCTGTTGTTGCCTTTCAGCCTGGCCAGTCGCGCTCCGCAGCAGTGGCGGACTCCTTATATCATCGCGATGCTTGTTCTCGGCGTTGTGTTGTTCCCCGTGTTCTATATTTGGGAAGCTAAGCTGGCGCCGAAGCAATTTTTGCCTTTTCATTATCTCAAGCAAGGAACCATCATCGGTTCCAGTTTGCTGGTTGGCATCATGTTCTTGTCTACATTCTGTTGGAACACCTACTTCTATTCGTACCTCCAGGTTGTCCACAGACAGGATATGGCGACTTCTGGTTACATCCTGAACACATTCATGCTGACTGCCGCTTTCTTCGCGCCAATTATCGGGTTCGTCATTAGCTATACTGGAGATTTCAAGTGGACGGCCTACACGGGCGTGCCAATTATGCTGCTCGGTACCGCCCTTCTGATTCCGTTCCGAAGCCCGAACGCCCCAATTGGCATGCTGGTCTTCACGCAATTCCTAGTCGGTCTTGGCAGCGAAATCTTTTCTGCTTGCAGCACGCTGGCCATTATGGCGCCCGTCACCCATCAGTACATTGCTGCCGTCAACGCCATTGGTGGCTTGTTCGGCGGTGTCGGGGCGGCGATTGGCATTGCCATTGCCGGTGCCATGTGGAACAACATGATACCTGTGCAGCTCCTCCAGCGTCTGCCTGAGGAGTCAAAGGCCAATGCTACCACGATTTTCGGTGACATAAGAATTCAAATGTCATTCGCTGACGGTACTCTGGAGCGTGAAGCAGTTGTTGGAGCCTACGCACATGTGATGCGACTTATGGTAATTGTGGGTGCTGCGTTCATGCCACTTTGCCTTCTGTGTGTCTTTTCTTGGAAAAACATCAACGTCAGAAAGATTGAAGAAGAACAAGGCAAGCAGACAAAGGGAATGGTAATTTGAGCGATGGATGTCAACTTTGTGCATCTTGCATCTTGCATGGTACATAGCTAGTGCTTGGTATTCATAATTCTATCACCTTTTGCTCAGCTGAGGGGAAACATCGCTGAATGTACAAGCAGGATAGCTACATAAAATTGGATAAGGGAAATGAAAACAGTGATTTGTGAAATCGATAACAATTTTATTTAACAAAACAGAAACAATTTTTGCGGAAGTGACCAAGGTACTCCGTTTGCTCGCTGTTTGCGATTGGCACCAACGCCTTTCTCAACACTCACCCAAATCTGCGTACACACACTTTCACCGATCGATCTTTGAGCATCTCCCACATCTGCTACTTATTTTCGAATCCAAGTCGGCCGTGGTAACCATTCGCATCTAGCATCATCATCAACGCCGCTCTGCCCCAACATCAACCATTCGCGACAAAAATGGCACCAGCTTCCGAGCTGGATAATCTGAACGTGTATCTCAGAGGATATCTGCAGCGGACTGTGGTGGCTTTGATGACAATCGAAGAAAAATCAACCTACGAGACAAACTTCGGCGACCGGATCGATTTTAATCTAGGCTGGTTCTCTCTACGAGTTGATGCATGGGCGCGATTTGATCAAATTGAAAACCCGGGTATCGTTGAAGCCATGGTCGGGCAGGCGCTTGTCGGTCGAGCCGCGATGATGAAAGAGGACTGGTTCCAGGAATTTTACAAAGACCAGGGATGGCGCCTGGATCTCGTGCCCAGAAGACCGCCCCCGGGGCTTAGAAAATTCCGAGACGCCATCCTGGGTCGAACCGATGGGTACGAACTCCCGACAAGGCTGGCGAACGCTGCTAGGACGCCTGACGAGCAATTTGCACTACTACGCTCCAAAGTTGCAGAAATGGATTATCTCGAGAAAGAGGCAGACAAGGACCTCAATGAGCTAGTGGACGGACGTGGGGCAAGCCATCCGGGGCTTCGAGGTGTCATTTGGGAAGTTCGCCGTGGCTTTGTCGATAACCCCGACCGAGGCGCAGAGAGAACCGCCTTGATGGATGCGGTTACGGATTACATGGAAAACTATTAGCTTTAATTTGTCGCTTGAAAGGCCATATACGGGAAAAGTCCGACACCACTACGGCAGATGTCGTTCGGTTTGGGGAGGGGTCACAAGGAAATGGCAGCAGCACAGACGGACAGAATCGGTTGACACAGCGGCCAGAATAACACAAATACCTACTTTTGCTCTTGCTGAATAGATCAACTGGCCACAACTCTCCAGAAAAATATTCCATTAATTGTGTCGTCCAGGTCTACGTTTAAAATGCCCTATGTGACTAGGGACCAAAGCCAGATTTCGTGCAGCCGTTTGCACAAGTCGCATGCCCTGGAACAGCCTCGACAGCGGATGCTAGAGATCTTCCATATTAATTTGCCAGCTTTACTCTTGGCTAATGAAACTTTGAATTATTATCTTCAACTTAGAAATAACGTGTCCTGAGCTCTCACGCATACCAGAATGCACGCGTTTGCGACTCGCCTCCGTTTGCCGTGCCCCTCCACCTTTCGCTGGCCACGCTGCCGCTTCCCGCACAAATTATTTTCTTGCGTAACCAAGTGTTTGTCACAAACACCAATTTGTATCAGTATTTACATTCTGTCACATTTCTTCATATCTCGGGGCTGGGCTCAGTCCGTATCTTTTGGAACGCCGTGTCGACATAGACGTTTCTTCGCGCCTTGCCCTCCTGGGGCTGCAAATCAAGGACGACCTGCGAGACAGTCTCGAGTTCTATCTCTCTCCGGAGGAGCATCAGACCTACGTAAAGGAATACAAGCCGCGAATTGAATTCAGCGTCACCACGCTCTCGCCGAACAATCACACGCTCGCCAGGTCTCCGACGCCACAAACAGCGACGGTGCTTGATGCCATGGTAAATCAAACCATCTTTGGCCGGGAGTTGATGATGAAGCAAGCCTGGTTCAGAGAAATGCATAGCGCTCATGCAGAGCGTCTCGATGAGCTCTCGCAGAAGATGCCCCGCGCAATGGAACAAATGCGAAACGAAATCTTCTTCGGTAGCTCATCTATCTTTCCTGAGTCCACTCCGACGAATTCCGACTCTGGCAGCCCGATATTCACTGCGACGACGAACGAGACCCCCATCTTGACACCGATCCGGAGCAGCACCCCGACGAATGCTGCGGACGATCTACTTCAGATGCTGAAGAAACACGCCAAAGAAACCACAGACCTGAACGAGAAGCACGAGACAGAACTCAACGAGCAGTTTGAAAAGGCGTCAGCGTTCTATCCTGGGCTGAGCGGCGTGCTCTGCGGCGTGCGACAGAGTTTCAGTAACACATCCGATCGCGGCGCGGAAAAAACGGCACTTATAAACGCCACGATGGAATATATTGCAAGATTTGGACAAGAGCAGAATATGTGAAGAAAAAAGATACTGTGCAACTTTATGCCTGTAATTCCGCCATTTCTCGCCCGTGTTGCATTGTTCTGGGAGCCGGTATGCGGGGGAAATGCAGCATGACATCTAGAAACGAGATCGCCAAGCCAAGGCAGAAACGCGGGGACTTTTTTCGCTAGGGCATGAAGTACTCGATGGGTGGCGCATAGAAATGATGAGAGTTATGCATTTTATAAAGAAATCCTGTTTTTACATATATCTTCTTGTTCCTCTTGTTCTTGTTGCTCTTCTAATTCTAACTTTTCAATTTGTGCTAATTCTTCTTATCCTTCTATTTTCTTCTAGTGTATTATAATAGTATACCATCTTTATATTTTCAAGACAGTCTCGTAGAGGAAGCCGAGAAAGCCGCACACCAACATTTTTCAAGCGGCAGACTGTACTACCGACGACTTTGAAATATTGGTTCAGCCTCACTTTTCAACACCTCTTCACCAATTAAAAACGCCAAAACACTGATCAGAAGGCAGCAGCAAAGTTCCAGCCCCGCACTATTAATAGGTGCTGTCGTGCCATTTGTAAATGTGACGCAACAATGCAGCGAACATCAGCGGGGCGGCGCAACACTACACGTTTCTCGCAGCACCAGGCTAAGGAGCATGCGCAGGAACCGCAGCCTTGTAAGTCGGCCGCAGGATCTCGTTCAGGACCCAAGTTGTATTGTCGCGACAAATGTATGAAAGGAGCATTTTTGCCATTCTGTGAATTTATTTGTAGCTCCTCTGACCCGCTGCCCACATGATCCTTCGCGGCACTAGCTCGACGCCGGCAGTTCACAGACCTATGAGTGAGCGTAAACGATGCAACCCTTCAATAAACCGGTTAGTTAGTTCTGTGCGCAGCAACCTCATCGTAGTCTCGAATGGAACCCCATGACTTGAAGGATGGGGGTTGCAAACTGCCAGCAAGGCACCATTTCGTA
This sequence comes from Paracorniculantispora psalliotae, assembly GCA_002796755.1. Classification (NCBI taxonomy): domain Eukaryota; kingdom Fungi; phylum Ascomycota; class Sordariomycetes; order Hypocreales; family Cordycipitaceae; genus Paracorniculantispora; species Paracorniculantispora psalliotae. The sequence goes on along the minus strand of PHFE01000022.1, from coordinate 715,668 downwards.
GATAAATATGGTGCTCGCCATGCCCACTGCATTTCGGTAGTTCGCTTTTGTTGCGTGAGCTTTGACGCATTGTGTTGCCCGGCGGATTACCAAGGAAAACGTGTAGCACTGCATTCTGGATATATATCAGCACCGGTTTGGGTTGTTGAACAGGCACACATCATGCGTCTGCTATGGGCTGCAGCAACGGCTGTCCTTCCCGCGGTACTGGGTGCGCCAGCAGCAGCAAGTGTAGATACCGTTCTGCGCTTCAAGGGCACGCCGGCGGGGAGACAGATTACGAATGGCATTGAGCTTCGGATTTTGCCAGTGGGAGATTCCATCACGGTTGGATATGGCAGCGACGTTTCTGGAGACGGCGATGGCTACCGACGCCAATTACGAAACGACTTGTCCAGTGAGTACAGAACTGAGAGAGTCGTGGAAGAAAACCCATTAATTTTATGAAATAGAGGACAAAGTCGTTTTTGCAGGAACTGAGTCGGGAGGCACTATGGATGACGGATACTTTGTAAGTCATTTTTTACCGTTGTGCGGAACCAGGGCTGTAGAGCTAACATCACGAAAAGGCAGCGTGGAGTGGCAAGACAATTCAGTTCATTTCGGATCACATCGATCCGTCGCTTGATCAGCGGCCCAATGTTATCCTTGTCGCTGCTGGCACAAATGACATGAACCCCAATCACGGCATCTCCACGGAAGGCAACGACCCCGTGCAGGCTGCCGACCGACTTGGAAAGCTGATTGACAAAATTACTGGCAAATGCCCCGACGCCACCGTCTTAGTTGCAATGATTATTGACACCACGGACAACTCGCAAGAGCCGCAGACACAGAAATTCCAAAGCTTAATCCCCGGCGTCGTCCAGCAGCGCAAGGACGCCGGCAGCCATGTCTTAGCCGTGGACTTTGCTGAATTTGTACCAAAATATGGCAACGGGATTCTCCGCGACGGGATTCACCCCAACGACAACGGTTATAAGCTGATGGGCGACTGGTGGTACGATTTCATGACGCAGATTCCCAGTGACTGGATCCAGGCGCCCGTCGGCAAGGACCCGAACCGCCCTGCGCTCGGCGACTCAAGCCTCAACGGCGGCATCGACAACAACATTCCCGCGCCGGATTTTGGACAGAGCCCTATTAACTCCCGACCTGACGGCAACTTTAATGACGTCCGCAACTGGGCTGTCGGCGGCGGCCCGGCCAAGTGCAACGCCAACCCGACGTGGAAAGCCACTGGCAAGCTGGCACAAGGCCTCGGCCGCAACGGCGACTGGAAGTTTCACAAGAACTGGCAATCGGCCGGCGAAGTGGCCGCTGGTCTCGGCCTGCCCAACGCGCAAGTCCGCCTGCACGACATGAACGGCGATGGCAAAGCCGACTACGTCTGGATCGACCCCGTGTCCGGCAAAGTCACCTGCTGGCTGAACAATCTCCCAAAGCCGTGGAGTCCCGCCGGCAACAACAACGGCATCATCGCTAGCGGCGCGGGCCGCGGACAGACCGTCTACCTCGCGGACATGAACGGCGACGGCCTGGACGATTATTTGGTCGTCGACCCGCGCGTCGGCTCCGTGCACGTCTACTGGAACTACGGGCCGGACGACGGCTGGGTCAACGGCTGGAAGTTTGTCGACGGCGGGATCATTGCGTCGGGTGTGCCGCATGCCAACCTGGCGACGCTGCGCTTTCCGGATATTAATGGTGATGGCCGCGCTGACTACGTGTACATTGGCAAGGGTGGCTCGCTGGTGCACTGGCTCAACACGGGCTCGGTGGGCGGCACCGACGTGCTCTTCCACAACCAGAAAGGTATCGCCTCCGGCGTTGGCTTGAGTGACTTTTCGAAGCTCGTTTTTGCGGATATGAATGGTGACGGGCGCGACGATTATCTTGTTTGGGACACTGACGGCAGTTTGTCTGGTTTCCTGAATCAGCAAACAAATAGCGAAGGCGTGCCTGTTTACATTGATCAAGGCGGCGCCAAGTCCATTTGTGACGGTTTCGGCCATGCGCCGGACAGTATTCGTCTGGCAGATATGGATGGTGATGGCAAGGCCGACTACGTCTTCATCGGCGACCGCGGCTCCCTCAACGTCTGGTATAACCGCGGCAGCACCGACGACAGCATGGCCATTGATGGCGTGCGTTTCGCAGATATTACCGGCGGCCAGGGTGAAGACGTCGTATATCTAGACCCAAGAAGCGGCGCACCTACTGTGCTGTCGAACCATAATGGGTCCTGGTCTCCCGTCAACAACGGTCATCCGATCGCGGGTGGCGCAGCCCCGGGTAGTCAAGTACAGTTTGGCGACATTGATGGCGACGGATACGATGATTACCTGGTACTGCACCCGGACACCGGTGCGTTGGATGCGTTTCTTCTTGTGCCAAGCGGAGGAGGCGAGAGCCAATATGGTGGCTACTTGTACAACCCAATCGGCCAAATTGCCAGTGGACTGGGTCCTGGAAAGAATGTGCGCATTGCCGATATTGACGGCGACGGAGTAAGTGATTTGCAACACATGTTTCCCTGTAATGCGGGTTCAGACGTCTAACGTGATTAGCGCGACGATTACATTTACCTGTCCAAGACTGGTAAAACTACCATCTATCGCAACATGTACGGCCCCAGCACCGGCCCGAACAACAGATACTCGGCGCTTCCTCAAGCCGATGCTTCTGGTATCGGCCAGCGTCCCGAAGAAATTAGCTTCTACGACATCAACGGGTACGTTGCAAGCCTTTCCCATATCACACCCACTTTCGCAGTGACGTACTAACATGGTCTTCAGTGACGGCAAAGCCGACTACGTTTGGACGAGACCGCTGGACGGCCAGGTCGAGGTCTGGCTCAACATGTACCCGCAACAGCCGACGTGGAACCACATCGGCGTGGTGAAGGACGGCGTTGGTACATCTGGCGCCAATATTCGCCTTGCGCAACTCACGGGGACGAAGCAGCACAGGGGAAGCGGACGGAGCGATTACGTCGCCGTGGACCCGGACAACGGCAGCATCGCGGCGTGGCTCAACGGATGTGATAACAGAGCATAGGATGTCTGTAGTGCATACGGTGAAGCTACGTGAGTTGATAGAGAAGAAGAAGTCGATATCGCAACTTTGTACATAGGATATCGTGTTAAAAATACCAGTTTATTCATAAGTCATATATGCGTAAATGTTGATGCTCGTTCTGCCTATGCCCGGACTGTCTTCTCCATATAGTCCATGCCCGCCTACTGAAATACTTCCAATCTAAGGGTCGAGGGCTGTCACTGACTGTCCAATTTACCCCATCCGCTACAGAAAAGTCAGCCTACTAAACCATGATCCAGTCCGTCGCCGCCGGTGCCTCATCCACGTCGCTCGGTCCATCATCCGGCGTCACCGGCTCGACCGACGAGTCCCCTCTATCCGTCGAATCCATCGTGCAGTCCGGCACCGCGTCCAAATCCCCCTCCGCGTCGTCTGCCTCCCGCTGGGGCGTGACAAAGTAAATATCCTGCCCCGCGAGCTCAAGATCCACGGCGTCGGCGACGTAGTGATCGGGATGGTGAAAGACAAACGGCTCTTCGTCGACGGCAATTTCGAGTTCCGGCAGATCCACCACGTCGGGATCGTTCTCGGCCAGGTAGACTTCGAAATCGACGGGGCGGCCGTTGAACGACGAGCCAAAGACGTCGACGTTGTGGACAATGTTGCGGAGCGGGGCGTCTTCCTCCACGAAGCCGTCGGCGTCGACGACGACGGGCAGCTGCGACACGAAATTGAAGAGACTTATTTCATCGTCGTAGTCCGATTGCGGCTCGGAAGCGCACGACTCAGACTCGGTGTCGGAGCTCGAGGTGCTCTGCGGCTTGTCTTCCGGCCGGAATGTCTGGATAGGCTGCTGGACTGCTGCATGCACCATCGGCAACGAGGCATCGAGTAGCGGCAAGTCTTCGCTGTGAACGCTCCCATTGACGTCCATGATCGTATCATCGTCGTTATCCGTCCCATCGGCATCTTCTGCCTCGAATGCACGATCGCGGTCCGGCCAGGTCGGCAAGAGGTCCTCGCCAATGACCATCTGCCGCAGTTCCAGGCCCAGAGACAGAGCCTCTTCGATGCGCTCGTTGCCCAACGTGATGATGAGGCTGCGCATCGTCGGACCAATCTCCTCGGCCGCCTGGTACGCCATCATGCCGCACTGCAGGACGTCGTGCAGGGACTGCTTCGCCGGATCCCACGCGCGCGCCGGCCAGGTGGGCAGGCAGTTGGCGTCGATGGAAATCGCGCGCAGGGATATATCGAGCACCGAGGCGAGATCGAGGATTTCGTTGGCCGTGTGTTGGATCCACCGGCGTAAACTGCCTTCGATGAAGTGCAGCGGGACGCTTTTGTTAATGGTCGCCCGAAACGCAGACGCTGCCTCGCATTCGGTAGGTGGTTGGTTCCCTACGCATACAGCATGAGCAAAAGACCGTGTGTGAGTATGTGACAGAATCTACCTTGAAGGTCTTCTGGTATCGCAGTTGGTTGGTTGGTACGCACGCCTTCGTCCGCACCACGGTCAGTGTCAGAATCGCTGAGGATCTCAATGATGTTTGCAGGATCCTCTTCTGGAAGCCATATAAAGGCACTATTAAACGAATCCATGATATAGATCAATCACGGGAGCCGGGACAACTTCTGGAGTGGCGGTGTGGCGGGGGAGAGATTGGCGGTATTGAGGCAGCCTTTATATTCGTTGTCACTGCTCCCAGCCGTCCTCTCTGTACGACACGGCCAGCATGCTGGCGGCCATGTCAGCGCGGCGTTGTGCAGGGTCCAAGTCACTGCATCATAAGAAAAGGAAAACTCGCTATGAAATTTGGTGGTGCGGGTCTACGTGATTGACGTTCCGAAAAGCAGCGCGGAGCATCTGAGAATGCAGTGTTGCATGCGGTGCGGTGCTGGTGACACGACATCGTTGCGCCGCCTGGCGGTAACAGCAAGATGCCGGTTAATCAAGGCACAGTGAAGAACTCGGACGGCGACATGGTTTTATTTATTGCTCCTGCTAATTATCTACACTTTTATTTCTTTTCAGTTTTTCATTATTCTAATCGTAATTTTTATATTTATTTTTGCCATCATTTTTATTTTAGCTTCTCTTCGTCGTCTTCACAAATCGTACATGTTAGTGCGCCATGGCTTCTCGCTACCCACCAAATGTTCTGCTTGCCATTTACACCCGCCAGCCTATGCGTTTCTACGCAAGTGAGCTCGGCGCAACCACTTGACAGGGCAAAATTCAAATGGTGGATGGCGTCGCCAGGCGAGTCCATCCGAACCTCGATCATCTCCTTGCAGATCCGTAGTGGCTTATCGCCATGTTGTGCTGCGACACGCTCCCAGTAGTTTATGACATTAGAACTAAGAGTCACATTCCACATACTGGGGTCAACAACTGTATCTAGAATCGCGAGTCGAAGCTCCATAGGTAGACTAGCCCAAAGCATTGGGGTTGAGCTCTGGGCCAAGCCTTGGCCGGGTCTCGCAACAATGTAACTGCCCTGCATGATATGGCGCAAGCACATGTTGATGTGGGAAGCTACGTTGAGATTTTGACAAAACAAACCCAAGGCTATAGGAATCGAAAGTCGGATAGTAATGGCAATCTACGGCACCGCCGGGAAAGTCAGAGTCAAGGCAAAGCACATGACCATTATACGTGAGTGACATCGCTTCTTTGTTCGGCGCAACTTCAACGCCACCTTTGAATTCTTTTTGTTCGCATTTGGGTCCTGTCAAGCCATGGTGCTTCATCATGACGCAGAAGAAACTTAGCCACGACAGTGTATCAGCCACGGGACACTTCAAGAACGGAATGTTGACCGTAGACCTTGTAATTTGTTCGCATTGAGTATGGTGCTTCCAAAACAAACGGGCGAGTGCCAGAGTGCCCAGTCATGAATTCAGCTTTAACCGTTAAACGCCATTTCATTATATACAGTTCGTGCAAAAAGTTCGTCCCTCGCATGGTCAGCTCGTTTCCGTCATGTTTTCTTTTACTGAATGCCCTCCATCTCCGTCTCGTCCGGTCCTTGTCGCTCCTCCTCTTCGTTTTCTTTCGGTGCATCTAATTCACCGCAATGTTAGCCGGCCATCCAATAATAACTCGACGCCGACTATATTCAAGCCGGGACGTCGTCCGCTACCGCCAACGTACCAGCCATGACAGTCTCGCCTTCGGCCAGCGCCTTGCGTCGCAGCGCGTGGCCCAGCTGCTTCTGCAGCTTGCGCGCCTTCTTGGAGCTGATGGCGGCGTTGGGGCCGCTCGTGGGCAGGAGACCCGGGCGCGCGCCGCGGCGCACCTCAATCTTGGCGATGCGGTGCTTGCCCTCCTCGGAGCGCTTCTGGCTCGCCTTGCGCGTCTTGGCCTTGCGCGCGGCGACGCGGTTCTTGGATGGGCCGTTGGGGTTCTTGACGGAAGGCATGTTGATCTGTGTCGAAGTGGAAGAGAAAAAAGGTACGGAGAAAATTTGGGAAGAAAACGGTGTAGGAGGATCGTCGCAAGAAAAAAAGACGGTCGCAACTTTTTTTGGAAACTTTTTTGCCCCACGCCAGATCGGAGCACATAACGTCGGCCACCCACTTCTCGGCACTACCCACTTCTCGGCACCCGATTTACACCAAAACACTATGTTTTGAATCTTAAACCATAGACCCAAATTCACGTAATAAATTATAAAATAATAATAGTTATTTGAATTGTTAGTGAAAATATCTAAGATTGAACGACCTTTGTATTTCGATACTATACCTGATTTTCTAGATATTTCTAAAGTTATAGTAAATAGAATTATCGAACTTACGCCAAATTTTATTTTTAACTTTAAAGAATTCTAATGGCTATAGTATATTAGATGGAAATATATAAAGATATATACAATTTATGATAGTAAAAAACATTATCTAGTTTAAAGTTATAAAGTAATAAAGAATGTTTAATAATATTTAATAAATCTTTTAAAAAGTACTTATAACTACCTTTATTTTTAATTATATTAATAGTTAATAAAATTATTAGTTTATAGTTACTATATTTAGTATAGTATATGTTAGAAGTAATATAGAGATTATTAATTTTTACAATCTAGTAGATTCTAATGTTGTCTTAAGTAGGGGCTAGATACTACATGCCTGCAGCTATATTTGGCTGCGTACATGTAACACTCATACAAAGTGCTGCAAACAGTATGCATCGTAGTGCGCGTATATACGATTATGAATCGACAACTTTTAACTGGCTTACGAATAGCTGCTCACACAATGGTAATTGTGTGCATCCCCTCGTCAGCATCGTATAACTCACACGGAAACAGCTCCTGGCCAGGCATAGGCATCCGGAGAATCGCCTTGTCCTCTGTCAGGCCCTCTAGGTAACCAATCCGCCTGAATTCTCCCACAGAATTGCCAGTCTCCTCCAGAACAAGCCCGTTTAGACTGATGCCAATGCTGATGAGGATCGTGTACATGATTCCCCCATGCTCGCCATCGATATCCAAGTACACAGCCGAGGACATGGACCGGACCCATCCCAACTCAGGCTTGCCGTACTGAAACAAAGGCATCCACGCTTTCCCAGACGCACCATTGTGACCCACGACCCTGTGACGGATAAGCTTGCTTCGTAGCCGTATCGAGCCTCGCCAGCTAACGCCTCGATCGTGGTGGACATTCATGTCCAAAATTCTGGCCAGAAGCACAGCGTCCTTATCCACTTGCATCTTGACATCTCCCTCAATAGACAGCCAAGAAAATGATGGCGCTCTCGCTTTATTCGGTCGACGAGATGGGACGCCGCCGCCATGCCGACAATACTCAACGCTCCATAGAAGACCACGCAATGCATCGCTGCGCCAAATTCCCGCCACGAATTCGTCGCCCAGTAAGCTTGCGTATCGCTGAATTATGCCGTCCAGTGCCATGACGCGGTCCCGATCATATGTGAGCTTCCGTCTCATGTAGTTTTGGGCCACCACTCGCCAGTCTGACCGTATCTTGTTGTGCTGGTCGGCGTCTCCGTCGATTAATGCCGGCCGACGAAGCTGCTGGCGCGCCGACTGCACTCCCTTCGCCCGGATGGCAATCGCATCAGGTAGACCATCAGGGTATTGCTCGCATGCGCAGGATTCAATGCATTGCCAAAGGATTTGGGATGCGCCGAAGTGCAGCTGCCGTGGTGCGAGGAGGAGTTCCTGCGCTACCCAGGCGCGCTTGTTGAGCGGTGCTTGCGTAACCTCCTCTGCCCATGTGCTGGTATCGACTACACGGAACTCGCCGCCGTTATTAAGCCAAGGTATAGTGACATCGCATGACTTGAAAATGTCTGGTTCTCGCGACCGGAAGAGGCCCTGTGTCGAGTCCATGGAGCCTGTTGCGCAAATGTTACAGACGGAATTCATGTATACACGATGCATCTGTGACGCCTCATTCAGCCAATCTTGCTCGTCATCTTGAACTATACAGAGAGAGTCAATCCAGATGTACGCGATGTCTAGCCTGCTCGCCACTATTAGGCTATCTGAGAAGCTTTTGGGCAACTGGGCCTCATCAATCTCGCAAAGAAGTTCGTCAAGATTCGTCCTGTTTAAAGAGAGAACTTTAGAATTGCCCCAGCAGTGGCTCAGCGTGCTGTACGCTGTGCCAGGCTCAACATCGTTGCCCAGAACTAGGCGAGTTCTTTGTCCCTTTGACTCATCGCCAATGTGGACGAGCCGTGTTGGGAGCCACGTGGTGTCCAAGTATGTCTTGCATTCTTTGTGGTTAGCTATGCAATCTTTGAACATCTTTGCCGCAAACGATAAGGATTCTGGTGAACTTGTGTTGGTTGGCACAGGGTTGGCAGGGTCATAACGGGAGGCCTCTGGCGCTATGTTCCATTAGTAGCGATTCATGCCAAAGTTTGTTAGATGATACTACAAACCGTGTAGAGAGATAAAAGTAAAGGCGCAGCGATCTGCTAATGACGTGTTCAACTCATTGTCCAGGTCAGGATGGAGACTAGGCAACCAAAGGCGAGTCAGCGGCCCCGTATCGATATCTAGGCCATCAAATACGACCTCGAAGTCCAGAAGGGTGCAAAGTGAATATGCAGGGATACCAGTCCGTCTTTTGGGCGTGTGTAAGTCAGAATCGACTAGCCTTTGCTGCATCTCAGGGCTGTAACAACCCCACAAACGCTTGCAAATGTGGCATCCCCGTCGCCACGCTTCCCGTAGGCTGATGGCTGATAGATGGTGACAATATATTTTGATTGCGCGGGATATTGATTCGCGATCCGGTGTAAGTTTGGATAGCACGTCAGCTTTTGGCATGAGCGTGCTAATGAACCCGCGTATTTGCGACGTGCTGTCAGCAGGGATGGGCTTGACAGTGCCGTCAAATATACGGCGACAGGCGTCACAGAGAGAATTGGGTTCAGGGGTGGAAAGCTCAGACGATGCATCAGCCGACCCAGGAGGGAAGTAAAGAACATCCCCCAAGTGGCTGTCATTACTGTCACTACGACCGTCGTCATTGCTCTTCTTTGTTTCGCTTCGTTCAATCTCGGTTTCGACAGTGATTACACTGCGATTCTCCTTTGGCGATCCAGCCTCCAGGGCATCCGCAATCTTGGCTTGTAAATTCTCCACAGTGTGTCTTTGCATCATCGGCATTTGACTTATAGGTTCCATACGATTGCCACTTCCTTGCCTGGGTTCGGGCTTTGTAAATGTCATGGCTGTACCCAGATATGCCGCCAAGAACGAGCCATCTGTCAAGACTGGTCTTCCATCACGCTCTGCGATAGATGGATCCGTGAATTTGTCAATTAGCACTTTAGTCAGGTCGACATGGCCTCTGCAGCATGCAATGGTGATTGGGGTCAGTCCTTGCTCATCCGCTACCATGAAGTTCGATCCGTGATCAAGGAGCAGTTCCACAATCTCAACGTGGCCCTCATCGCATGCTTCGTGTATTGCCCTCCGCCCCATTTCATCGGCATCTGCAGGGTTGGCTCCGTTTCTCAAGAGCATCCGAACAGTCTCGACGTGGCACTTTCCAGACGCCAGTGCTAGCGGCGCAGACCCAAACTTGTCTCGCTCCCCAATGCTTGCTCCCTTCTCCAGCAGCAGCTCAAGCGCATCTGTGCGCCCAGACCGGGCGGCAGAGTGGATGGCACTTGCACCGGTATTGTTCTTCTTGAGCATGTCGGCGCCATTCTCTAATAGAAACCTTGCAACGTCGACCTTGCCGTTGGCACAAGCGGCATAAAAGCTTGTGTTTCCATGGCAATCTGGAGCATTAATTTCCGCCCCATGGGCAAGTAAAGCCTTCGCAACGTCTACGTGCCCAAACGCCGACGCGACATGTAGTGTTGTGAACCCGCGCCGACTGAGCCCAATATGACTGCCGTGCTTCAACAGGATCTCAACAATCTCAAGGTTTCCTGCCTCACTGGCTACATTGATCGCAGCGTATCCTGCCTCTGAAGGTTCATTTACGTCGAACCCCGACTCGATCAGAACCTTGAGAACCTCGACCTGATTAGAGCGACAGGCACATATCAGAGCTGTTGAGCCGTCGCTGTTGTACATCGCGATACTCTCCCCGTAGAGAAGGAGCTGCCTGACGACGTCTACGTGGCCCTCCAGTACCGCAGCAGTGAGTAATGTCGATCCTTTAATGTTTCGAACTGTCAAATCAGCCCCATGCTCCACCAGGAGCTTTATTACATCAACATTGCCGCCTATAGTAGCGCCGAACAGTGCGGCATGATCCCAGCGATCTGCCAGAGACAAGTCTGCGCCCTTGCCTAATAAAAGTTTGACTGTGTCAATATGGCCCCGGTGACCCGCCAAATTGAGTGGTGTCGTCGACGTATTGGTAAGGCAATCAATGTCAGCACCACTATCCAAGAGGCATTTAACACTGTCCACATGGCCATACGAGGCTGCCCAGTGCAGTGGCGTCCATCCGTCTCGGTTCTTTGGCATTATATCTGCCCCGGAGTCTATCAAGAGCTTGGCGATGTCAACGTGCCCTAATTCCGACACAATGCTGAGAGGTGTTTCGCCAGTCGAGTATCGTGGAGATACATGGGCACCGTGTTCAAGGAGTATCTTTGCCGCGTAGAACTTGCCATGGTCACAGGCTCCAGCGAGTGCCGTGATCTTTTTTTGCCAAGTTTCTGCATTAACATCAGCGCCATGGAGGATAAGCAGCCGCATAATGTCGTCATATCCATTAATGGCAGCCTCTAGCAGCGCTGTGCGTCCGTCTTCATCACGGGCATCCGGGTCCGCCTTATGTTCTAATAAGAAGGCAATAACATCCAAATGGCCATGAAAGGCCGCCAGGAAAAGAGCCGTACATGAGTTGGCATTCCTAGCTTCAATTTCCGCTCCCTTCTGCAGTAACAACTTGGCTACAGGGAGGTGTCCGTTTCTGGCCGCGATATGAAGTGGAACGGATTTGGCGTCGTTTGGCTCCATGCAGTTGGCACCCTTGTCAAGTAAGAATTCAACTACATCCGTGTGGCCACACTCAGCGGCAAGCGCCAAAAGCGTCCATCCTTCGTTGTTTCTATCAGAGAGATTGGCACCATGTTGGGCGAGGAGAGTCACCACTTCTAGATGTCCTCCATGTGCCGCAGCACAGAGTGGCGTGTCACCGTGCTCTGAACACCGGACAGAGACATCACATCCCCTAACAAGAAGGTCGGTGACCATGCCAACATGCCCTTCACTCGCTGCTAAGAGGAGAATTGTCTCGCCGTCATTCGTAATTGGTGAGGTGCTAGAACCGTGCTCCAAAAGAAGTTTGAAAGCGTCATAATATCCATTCGTCACAGCTGAGGCTAGCGCCGTATAGCCTTGGTCGTTCTGCGTCTCCGGATCTGCGCCGTTGTCCAAGAGCAGTTTGACGATGTCGGTATAGCCATGCGAGGCCGCTGAGGCTACCGGCGTCCAGCCGTCGCTATCTTGAGTCGTAGTGGAAGCGCCACGGGAAACAAGAAGGTTTGCCAGATCAGTAAAACCGGAATATATAGCCGAATGTAGGGCTGTTGACAGAAATTCGTCAGCCTTCTCGATGTCTGCTCCGTTGTCGAGAAAGAATGTAGCCAGCTCCAAGTGTCCCTCCATGCAGGCGAGATTTAGTGGTGTGGTGCCGTATTTGTTTTCCTGCAAAACACTAGCTCCAAGGCCATGGAGAAACCTGGCTTCTTCAATGTTTCCGTCAAAGGCGGAACTGTACAAAGGAGTGCGGCCCTCGAAGTCCGGCGAGTGTATATCACCACCCGCTTCCACGAGCAGTCGCAAGACTTGTACATGGCCCCTTCGAGAAGCAATGTATATCGGGGTTTGCCCTAGAAAGTTTTGAAACGACGACTCGACTCCGACTTGCAGTAGTACCCTGACAAGAATATCGCTCCCGGTGATCACCGCCACTTCAAACAGCTTTCTGTGCCGCTGCCTTTCCGCTTCATTTTGCGACTCCATACCTGGCAAGCCCAATACCGATGACAGGGGACACGCGCAACGCTGGATGGTTCCAGATTCGTTGTAATCACAGTTTTGTTCATTGATGAAGTATATAGCTAAGCTTAAGTAGCCGCCGTTCCCTTACGCGGCACGCCGCGGGAGCCTGGTGCGGCTGACCTGCAAGAAGCAGCTGTGGGGTGCCACGTGCTGCATGCTTCGTCGTAATGACTGTGGGGGTCACATAAGATCGAGTATGACAGCAAAGCAAGTGTGAATTGTATTGAGTGAGATTATCTTGAAGAACAAGTGAAAGAAGAGAATAAGTGCAACTATTTATATTGTGAGCCGCTTCGCCGAAGCGGCGAAGCAGCTACAAGTAACCATATATCTGACACAATCCTAAGACTAGGAGTCTTTGGTGCTACAATGCCTCGTCGCGGCATTGTAGCATTGCAGAAAGCAATGACTTGCTCCGTCTTGGATTCATGATGGCTAACAGCCTGATATGCGACTTGCTGCCCTGGCTTTTAGTCCTCCGCCAGATCGGCCCTACTAAAATCGACAGGGACCTTTGACAGATGAAGAAAACTATGGTAGTATTATTCGACCTATATGATGATATGTTATGCCAAAAAAATGATATGCAAAAGCTCTCCCAGTAGATCAATACATTGAACGCTCAAGTAGGTAGCCGGAGAGTTCGAAATATGAAGACGGCAGCTCCTCGCAAGGAAGTCCAAAATGATCAGTATGTAGTCCCAAAGAGCTTCTGTTCACAATTTCCATGTACTCGACTGCCTCGGAAGGCTGCTGGCCCAGGGTGCACACTCGCCCCTCAAACTTTAAGATCAGCGCAATCACCACAATGCGCACCAGGCGGTCATTCTCGCTCGTAAACGGGCGGATGAACATCAACTCCCGGTGAACTTTACCCGCCAGCGGAAACCCTTCGTCCGAGTGGTCCGGGATGGCGAGGTCGCTCTCCACGTTGCGGCACAGATGCGCGATGCGCGCGGGCACTTCAGACGCCGGGGCGCACTGCCACCGGGTACCGTCGCTCTGCATCCGGGAGACGTCGTAGGTGCGGTAGTCGCTGGGTGCGAGCGGGCCACCCCCGGTGGCGCGGGAGACGGCGCCGGTCAGGATCGCGTGCGTCTCGCGGAGGACGCGCTCGGACAGGGGCTCCCGGCGGATCACGACGATGCAAATCATGTACATTAGCGCGAGCGCATGGTTGAAGACGTCCTCTCGGGCGAGGCTGGCCGGACCTCGCGTGCACGGGAGGGAGCTGGTCGCGGGCTGGAAGGTGTAGCTAGATACACATGGGAGGGTTATGCTAGACACGTACGGAGAGTTCACAGGAAAGGAAATCCATTGAATGCCGACGAAAGGCGGCACCTCCAGGTCCGTTGGCCGGGAGCATTGAGCGAATACAGAACGGCAGATTTCGATCGTGCCCTCGGGGCTGATGCCGACTGCTTCAATCATGTTGGAGCCATAGATGGCGGTGGTAAGATTCCAGAAGACCTGCTCTGGCGTATAACCGTATCGTGAGGCAGCCAGCAATGCGAGGAAATCCTGCATGTCATGCTGCAACCCCTCGAAGTATACTGGCATCGTGTATATCGTGGTTTCTGCTGTTGTCTTACAATGTCGGTTTGTGGTGTGCTGTGTGGTTGGCTTCGCGGTGTGCAGCAGACTCTGCGGCCGTACGATGGCAGGCTATGCTGAAGTCTTTATAGGGAAAAACGCAATAAACTCACCGTTGGCTTCTGCTCCTGCGCCCGCTGCAGTCAGCCACAGAACTCTATCGTATCATCGTCGAATTTTTTCTTCCTTCCTCTCCCCCTGCTCTTGCTGTACGCCCCGAAGTTTCTGCCTAGAATTGGTCAAATGTTGGGAGCCAACATAGGATTCGTGGAATGCAGCACCGAAAATGTGGCTTGTAGCATGTTGGAAAATCTGAGCTTTTGATATTCACCTGCTGCCACAACTAACTTTATACAAGAATAACTTCGAGAAAACAACTGTGCGTGCTCCATCCCAGCAATTACAAACGCGCGTACCTGTAAATCAATGACCCAAACCAAGACGCCGTAACAATGTGTGAATTCGTTTTGAATGGTGCCAACCAAAGGCCTAGTGAGCCGAAGTGTGGTTGTTGCGGCCAAGCGTGCTGGGCGTATCGGTGCTGGTTCTGTCAGCTCGGTTGAGCATGCGTCGGCTTTCGTCCTCCTCTTCGTCCTCGCTAAGGCCCTCGAGTTCAAACTCCTCAGCTTCGCGGAGACGGCCCTCCTCGTTGGCGTTGCCGTTCAGACGGATGTGGCCGTTGCTGTACTTGCCGACTTCCTCACCAGCTGACAGGCGGTCATAGAGGTGGATGAGCATGTTGGAGAAGAGAAAGGTCATGAAAGCAAGGGAATAGAGAATGAGCGTGTAGGACACACCGTCCATGCCAGAAGCGGCGACAAGGTTCATCTGCTCCTCGGTGGCGCCCATGAAGAGGAAGCCAGCGGCGTACATGAGGAAAACGGGAATGTACTGGAAGCTGTTCCAGGTACGGCCGTTCTCGTGCAGCGACTGCTTGTCCTTGAGAACGAAGGCGATTTCGATAACACGAGTGACACCAACAGCCATGAGAGTCTTGCCAAACATGGCGTGAGTCATGGCGCTGACCATGAGCTCCTGTGGGTGAGCAGACATGGCCCAACCAGTGATGAAGATGACAAAGGCGGGGATGAAGTTGCGCTTGGGGTTTCCGTCACGATCGCGGCTCAGCCAGATGCCAGCCAGGCCAGCGCACCACCAGATGACGCCCATGGTAGTGTGCTGCCAGTCGTTCTTGACCCACGCAGTGCCCCAGCGATGCTCGGTGAAGGTGTTGATGCAGCCCCACACAGCAATGACGGAGCTGTCGAAAAATTCTTGCGAGCGACCAGTGCGGCGCATAAACATCTGTCCGGCGAGGAGGATAATGGTGAGGATGATACCGTAGGCGATGAAGGCGCCACCCATGATGAAGTGGGCAGCGCACTGGCCGAGGTGGTCGCCCTGGCAGAAGCCCAGCGTGGTGATGCCACCAAAGACCATCTGGACCCAGGCGAGCAGGGGCATGGCCTTGCCAATGACGGAGTGGAAGGGCCGGATCAGCAGGCGGATGCGGCCGTTGATGCCGCGCTCCCAGTGGCCCTTGAGGTAGAGGCCGAGCACGATCTGGGCGATGAGGAGCAGCTGCAGGATGTTGGCAAAGGTCGAGTGGACGTTGCCCTCGACGTACTGGCGGCCGCCGTGCGCGTGGCCGAGGAAGAAGCCGAGAAGGGCCAAGCAGGAGCCGACAACCTGCGTCGGGACGTGCCATCGCGATTTGGTCATCTGGGGGGAGGAGAGGGAGGGTCAGCGATTGCAGGGGATCAGGATCGGGAAAAGATCAACTTACACCCAGGACCATGCCGATGGGGAAGATGACGCCGTACGCAAACATTTGGACGAAGATGTGAAGCCATGTAATCGAGTCCTGTAGCATTGTCAGCTATTTGTTCGGGGGCGTTGTGCTTCGGCCGGTGCGCACCAGAGGCTCCTTGGTGACCGTCTCGCCCTCGGGAATCTGCTGCTCGCCGCCATGATGATCATGGGCCTGCGCAGCACCAAAGAAAGCCGCGGCGGCGACCAGAGTCAGGCCAGCGGCGGCGTTGTGCATTCGTCCGATGGCCATGGTCGCGCGTGTCTACCAAAAGGTGTTTCGAACTTAAGACGAGGTGGCGTTTACGTGTTTGGATACGGGTAGCGCGGATGCTGTCGCGGATCGAGGGGCTGCTGTCGCACGATGCAGGAGTTCGGACTATCGCGTTCAATGATTGTCGCGATATAAATTCGGGCCGAAATACCAACAGGAGGCGTCCGCAAGACGATGTTGAACAAACGAAAGGGGGCGTGTCAAATGTCGCGGAGGCTCGGATCTAGAGGTGCCAGTTGCCAGTAATCAGGGCCAAATGTATACCTGTTGATTGGCCCCCGCGGGATGGTCAGTGGGCCAATTCGCCCCAAGCCCGGTTTCCTAGCTTGGCAATGCAGGGGTGACGAGGCGAGGGCAAATTGGACAGCTATGGCTAAATTTATTCATGATTCAAATTAGTAACGTGGTATGGCATATTCCAGTACTGTTGAAGGTTCTGTGATTTTTCTTCTTTTTTTCTCATGCCTTGTTGCAATTGTAGCTCTCCTGATGTGCTGTAATAGTACTCCGAGGGGAGCTGTCAGCTATTTTAGTAAACCTAGGGATGAGCAACCGGGAATATTGTTCTCTTCCCCGAACTGCTGCGAAATAACTAACAAATTAGGCAGTCAATCGCAGTCGACCTTTCTACCGCCCATTGTTTTTCCGGGGGTTTGTCACTGATCTGCCAAGATGGTGTATCCCTGCCAGCGATCACTACTAGGAGGTGTATTTGCTTTACCACTTTATTATGTATAGCATTCGTGCACCTTATAGATGGCCACCGAATCAATGTTCGTCCTTTGTTGAGCAAGAATAACGGTTGGAACCCTTGTTTAGTTTGTCATTATTGCGGCTTGCTATGTTTGTCCTCCTTGTCCTTGACGGACTTCCATTATGTCATCAGTGACAGAATCGACGCCACGCACACAAGCCGAAGCGCAATGTAGAATACATCTACGAGCGCTGCATTATATCCCTCGATTACAGCAGAGCGCGATTCGGCGGGAGCACCATCGATTACACCCAAGGTACCATTTTTCAATAGGTGATTGATATCCAATCCGGGCACTTTCTCCACCACATGACGCACCAGACGATTGACGAGAACGTTCTGCGCAACCGAGAGTGCCACGATGCCTCCAATTTTCTGCGTAAAGCTGCGAGAAACAAGAGCCATTGGAACTTGCGATTCCGAGACAATAATCTGAACGGCCGTGTAAGGCTGCTGAAAAGCGAGGCCGCACCCAACGCCGTATATGATCTGATAGCCAGTCCAGTGGCCAGTTGACGTATCTGGCGTAAACGTGGTGATGAGCACAACGCCAATTACCATCAAAGCGCTACCAAGTATCATTGCCGGGTTATAGTAACCGAGGAGAGAAGTCGCAGGGCCGGCGAACAAGACGGCGATGGCAAAGGATGCGGCCGTGGGGAGATACCAGATACCCGAGCCAACTGTGGACTGGCCACGAACAGCCTGGAAATAAATAGGCAGCAGTACGAAAGTTAGTAGATGTGTTCCATCATGTTTTAACCATCAGATACGTACGTAATGAGCCACGATGCAAAGTGCCGCCGAGTTGCAGAAAGTGTAGGCGCTTGAGAGTGCGACTGTTCTTTGGCGTAGCATGGGAAGCGGAAACATGCCCTCATCACCAGCGCGATGCTCCTGCAATAGGAACAGGCTGAGTAGCACGCCAGAAAATACCAACAAAAGGATAATTCTCCAGCTTCCCCAGGCATACTCTGTCCCGGCCCACTGAAGACCGAGAATGAGACAAACCATGGCCGGCACGTAGATGGCAAAGCCGCGCAGGTCAAGGCGGCGCATCTTTTCCTTCCTGTTCAGGTCAGCATTCTCTGGACGGGAGAGATTGTTCACAAAGAAGAATACAGACACGATGCAAGCGACGCCAATGGGAATGATGATGTAGAAGGTCACCCTCCAGTTGGGGGCATGTGTGATCGCACCACTGAGGACGGGTCCTAGAGCGAGTGCCACGCTCTCCATACCACCGGCCGTGGCCTGATAGATTGGCCGGCGCCTCAGCGACGTCGTGTTGGCAACAATTCTTTGGTGTGCATATTAGTATGGCAATATGAAGGAAAGAAACTCGACAGGGTGAGGCGCTTACATGCTGCCTCCAGCAAACACGCCAGCGGAGCCCAACCCGCTCAAGGCCCGCCCAGCGATAAATGCAGCCGACGAGGGCGCAACGGCGGATAGCACAGAGCCAGCGATAAAAATAACAAAGGATATTTCGAATACTGCCTTCATGGAATAGTAGGAGTACAACTGCCCAAATATTAAGATGGTCGCGCATGAAGCGAGTAGGCTGTTGCGCTTCGTTATCAGCACGGCACAGGACCAGCATGTGAAATTATCTGGAGCAACCCACTACGCTGTTCCATACCAGCCAACATCATTTAGGGCTCCGAACCGTTCATTGATGACGGGTATCAAGGTGGCGGCGCAGCTTGTGTCCTGTCGGCGCGCGGTGTTAAGACGACGTCGGTGGCAAGTAGCGATGAAGGCAACAGGAGAGCCGTCTTACATAGCCAACGAAAAAGTCTCCCAGAAGAATACATAATAGCAGAATGGCAAATTTGACACCCTTTGGCCGACGGGTATTTTCTACTTCTTCGTCCCCATTGTCCCCCGATTCATGTCTCGCAGCTTCGTGGCCGACCGGCGCCGCCCCAAGCACGGCGCTGGTGTTCGCACCGATGGGCTCCTCCGCCTTGGCTGCCATCCTGCGCAGAGATAACAGTCGGCGGCGCCGACACAATGAGCGGTGCGAATATTGCCAGCTTTTGCCAATCTCTATGGATCCTGGACGATTGAGACTCGCAGGACTGGAGATGATGATGTTATTGGCACCAGTATCGCCTGTGGCGAAATTGGGTTGTTGTTAACCAATTGGTTTGTTGTATGACGCGGAAAACAAAAGTGCTTGCGTAGTATACTGGGGAATCGCCAGCCTGATTCCTTTATACAAGGCCACTAGTACGGGCGATGACATGGTGCTGTCCGGAGGAATGGAGAAAATATGGCAGACTTTTCTTTCATTGCTCAAAGTCAACGTAAAACTAGCGGCAGTTCATGAAATTGAAATTGGTTATGAAGATTTCCGAATGACTCTCTGTGAATATATGTATTGGCTGACAGCCAAGAGCCTCGAAGAGCGCTCCAAATTGCCTAAAACGGAACCTGGACGGCAGCGTGGTGTAGACTACGGACGGGGAAATGGTTCCCGGCCGAATGTCTTTACACTCTCAATATTCTGCAAAGTACTCTCAAATCCTGCAAAATGTCTTACTATTCTTATCCTGCGCTTCTATTTATGTCGTTCGCTTCTTTTTCTCGAGTCTCTGTTTTGCATGCCAGAAGAGACTCTGCTACCCGCTAGTAAGGGCTGGGCGAGGACTTAACATCGCACTGGGCAAATAACTTTCCTTTAAATAACGTATTGTATCGTTTCCAAGAT
>PHFE01000022.1:653878-695948 GCA_002796755.1 Paracorniculantispora psalliotae | reverse complement strand
CCGAGTGACAAATCTGGATCCCGTCTGATCTCCGAGCGATAACCACTTGAGCGCCTGAGTAGTAGTTGGGTCGGTGACGACCAGCGAATTCCGGGTGCTGTACGTTTTACCTTTTGCCTTTTCTTTTTGCTTTTTATAATTATTGCGGGTACGTTCGTCAGGAATAAGTTTAAATAAATGTTCTTTAGAAACCAGGAATGAATTGTCGCCAGGGCGTCTATTGACTAGCAAACCAGTCCCTCCATGCCTCTGTTCCCCAGCCCAGTTTCAGCACTTCTTTCTGCCAATCTACTACTTCATTACCCATAATCATCCTAGCAATCTTGCAGCCAAGCTCATTGACCGGACGCATCAGCTCTTTTCCTCCTCTCCCCACGGGCAGGTTAATCGCGAACTGTACCACCGCCTCCTTGACGAAATCGTGTTCCACCGTTCCGGCGGTCTCGAGGTAGCTGCGCAAAAATGCTTCAAACATTCCAAAGTCCTCCGGGTTGGTTACGGACGCGCGTGCCGAGGTGCGGTGAAAATGGCACAGCAGCCATGCTTCGGCGGCCATGGCCCCGACGTCTAGCGCACCCGTGCCCAGTCCGACCCCTTCCCAATCAATCACGGCTATGAAGTCTTCTGACACGTCTTGGCCGGCAGGCGTCTCTCCCACGAGAACGTTTCCGGGCCAAAAGTCGCCATGGATAATGCACCGCTGGCTGGGCTGCTTCGCCGACTGCACAAAAGGCTCAAGCAGTTCGACGAATGCCTTCTTCTCCGCGGCAGCTTCGTCCGTATCCGAACCGGCACCCGGCAAACCAGCACACAGCATGTTGATTCTTTGGTCCATTCCTTGTCTATCTTGTGGCTCGTCGCTGCCAAAGCTGGATTTGTCAATGGTGCTGCTTTGATGCAGCGCGGCGAGCCACATGCCCAGACGTTGACCCACGTCCACACGCTGCTGAGGCGTCAATGACGGAAACGCCGTGTGCAGATCCTTGGTATGTGCACCGCAATCTGCCATGATCAAATTGTAGTTTGCCTCATCATATGCGATCACGCGCGGAATCTCGACCGCGGCGCGTCGCGCCGCATCAGACGACTGGAGTGCGTCTGCAATGGATACAAGCGCGGCCCGTTCGGACTCCACGCGCGCCATATCCATGACCCAATTCTCATCGTGTACAGCGTGAGGCTCGGCATGCTTGAGGACGACGGTTGAGCCATCTGTTTCGGTGAGCCGATAGAGGTAATTGCTGACTCCTCCTTCCAAAGGCTCTGCAGAAGTATACGCTGGGTGCGAGGCTAGGTATGCTGCGATCCAAGCTTTTCCGGCGTCTGAATCCATGATTTTGCCAGGCTCTGGTAATTTTTCGGAAGCTGTATTTCTCGTATCGCTTGCTGATTGTTTGTGAAGCAGCCAAGTTGGAACCCACGGCAGAAGGCAACGAGTAGTTTGGAAGTGTAAGCTGTTGTGGGCCTGCTCGCTCAAGAAAGGCCACGATCGTAAAAACGATTATGGTGACTCACTGCTAACTACTACATAGCTTGTTAAATGTGAGATTTATTGCCGACTTACATTGGTATTAGAAATAAAATTTAGAGAAGCTTTCTCCCACGAGAGATAAATTTAACTCCTTTCATCCCAACTTGCAGTTCCACATGCAGGCTTGATGTCAAACGTCCATCACAGTTTGGCTAGAATGAGGCGTATCTCTGCATATGGGGGACCAAAATATACGGAAAGTTAATCATAGCTCAATTACAAGCAGAAATCAGCGACAGGCTATAAAGAACCTACTCTTTCCCAATGTATTTCCGAAGACCGACCAAAACTGATTTGTACACCTCTCTTTTGTCGTCTTTGGTCAATTTCTACCTCTGTCGAAAATTTAGACCGGGTTTTCAACTTTGCCAATCGCCTCAGGTTCTGTGATAGATAATATGCCGTTGCCGACAAGGCTGTCGCCATTGATTCGGAGCCTGCAGTGATCAACGTTGTGACATCGGAAAATACTTCTCAAAAATTAAACCCCTAAAAACATCGCTCGATCAAGCATTGGGCATTGGGCATTGGGCATTGACTATTTGTGCTTACGTCTCCCAAGTCCTGTTTGTCCGTTGTGGCCGCAATGAAATCTCGCCTCTCGGTCGCTTGTACCAGGCCGCTTCTGTACCCTCGCAACCTTTCTGATTTCTGCTATAAATATATTGTACTAGAATAAGACTAAGATTGAACATACACACATTTCTGACTCGTTTTCATCTCTCAATTGACACTTTTATCTTCTAAATTCTACTGCCGGGTAGGAACTGCTGATACATCGCGATGGCAAAACTGAAGCACCGGTCCTAGTGGCAGACCTACAGCCCAGTCATGCACTTTGAACTGCTTGATATGATTTTTGCCGTGCTAAAAATTATTAGTGCCATCAACGATCTCCCAGGGTCATCATTGTGGTTCACGCTTTGCCGAAAGTCGTACTTCCACAAGATCACTGCCAGCGTAAGCAAGATCTCAGAAAATGCGAATGGTTTGCCAATGCAAGATCTCGGCCCTGTTGAAAAAGGCATGAATGCTGCTTTCGGAAGGTTGGCCTCGTTTTTCTCGGTATCGGAAATCCAGCGATCGGGAATGAACGCATCAGGGTTTTCGAAGTATGCTTCATTATGGTATATACCTGTTCCCACCGAGCAACGTTGTGGAATGTAGTGGCCAGCTGCCGTCTCGCCACCATCTCCGACGTCTCGCCAAGGAGGTGACCCAACTAGCGGAGACATGCGTAGCGCTTCATTCACATAGGCGTAGAGATAGGTGCACGATCTCAGTTGCTCCCCAGAGCGGCTTTGAGTTGGAAGGTGCTCCTGAGGTCTGAGGAAAGCCGCGCATATGACTGCTTGTTCCTACTCAGGTAAAATAACGCGGCAAAAGTCCCATCAACAAGTTGCGGAGCATTCCCGGCCTTGGTGCCCCAACCCACGGGCAAATGCGGCAGAGAATCAGACCGCGCCAGTCAAATAGCCAATTATCGAGAAAACACTGCGAATCCTATCCGCCCATTTGTCCACTGGTCGCTGCACAAGTATGGCGCGAGCGTCAGAGTAGGCTCGGATCAGCTGTTCGCTGAACAAGCTTCCAAAGTCGGTGCTAACACGGTATCGACCAACTAGACGGTCCCGGTTTGCGCGAGTCCAAGGTAGAAGAGAACAGTAAGGAGAAAAGGTAGTATGAAAGTTTTTGACCGGAATTGCGAAGATCTTGAAGATTGCACTATATTGCACGCCGCCATTCGTACATTTCTCGTTGCTCTTTGACGCGGAGCCCGTGATGCACTGGGTCGAAACCGAGAATACCGAGGGCGATGGACAGAGACGCCGTGCCGCTTCGAGGTTTTCTACTTTTAATAGAGACATAAATATCATGTTCATACTAATCTGCATTCTATAAAAACCTACAAGATTTCTCGTAATCCTTTCTGAGAAATTAAGTATAGATAAAGTATGAGACGGAAGCTATGAATACAACTCTAATGACGTAGCTAGGTTGTAGTCAATTTCGTTAAAAATGTCTTGGCAAGCTTGCTGATCTTGGCATGTAGGGACGTAAGCCTTTCCAATCGTGGCTAGGCCGAGCTTTGCGCTGCTGATAATACCAGCAACGACAGGTCGAAAAGCTCTTTTCAGCCCGGTGAAATGCTTTTCCTTTTCCTTTGAAGTTTCCATAATCTTGTTGACGGACGATGCAATGGCCATTGCAGCCTCCTGTCTTTCCTCAAGTACCTCTGGGGACGGTGAGGAAGGATCCGGAATAGCCACAAATTTTGTAATCTGTCCCGCGGCCTTGCGTCCGGCGCTTATGATATATGTGGCGCCTTTGTAACTACCGTCCCAGGCTTTAGCGACGGTGTCGGTCTCGGTCACGCCATCAGCTATGCCTTTAAACGCAGTAGTAATTGAATCGTCGGCCAGGGTGCTGGATGCAAGAATGAGAAGGCCCGGGATTGCAAGCTTCATAGTGAATAGGAAATTCTGAGTTGATCGGAAATGGTAAAGTATTAGAGCAGTTCTTGCTTGTAATTGACTTATTGATAAAGCATATCACCCCATGTGAAATCAGCCATCTTATATACTTTTATGGCGCAACCCTGTATTAGGGTTTTCGTAGATCTATGCCGTAATTATACTTAGATGACACACATCGGCAACACCAGGATTAGCAAACGCAAAACAAGAATTCTATACAAAGCAAACAAGGAACTAGCATACTGCTCATACATATGCACAGGTACATCGTTCACGAATGAACCAAGGACAGCAAATACTGTTTCAGATGCCTTTAGTTGTATGACGTGGCATTGCAAATCAAGGTAGCGCTGTAATATGCTTCCCGGGGCTAATTAATCGAGTATCAGTGTTTTCTACTTAATTAATCTCTTGATACTACTGTAACGGGCTATAATAAGTGTCTTGAGGGATTTAGGCAATATACCTTGAACTATATCGGTGGTTAGCAAGCAAATCTTAAAAAGTGCATCTCAGGTAATAGGCCTATCCAATTTTAGATTGAGAGCTCAAACTAAAACAGTACCCTATAGGGGCAGGAACAATATATCTATCTTACGCTTAAACTTCTCTTGGTAAATCATATAACACAGTTGTGAATATGTAGCGACTGGCCGTTCTATGCCTTGTCTGGAGTGACGTGCCTTAGTCCGCTGATAAGAATATTTCATAATGTAATGCCTCACTATGCGGCCATGTCCTACCATCCCGTGTCTTGCTTAGATTTGCCGTGTTTTGCTCAGCTGTTGTCGTGTCTTGCCCAGCTTCGTCGTATCTTGCTTGGCTGTGACGTGTGTTGTCAAGTCTCCCGTTTGTTTTAGAGTAAATGATTTTGCAGGAAGAGGGGGCTGAAACTTTGGCAGCCAGCCGATGTAAGAGCTTGCCGAGACACGGCACGCCGAGACACGGCACACCGAGACACGGCACACCGAGACAACGATTTCTTTTTCTCCGTGCTCATGGCTGCCATGAGTGATAGAACGATTGAAAGACTCTTCATAATGCTCTCTTCACTTTGCCGAGTAAGTAGTTTATATAAGAGGCTGCAGTGAAGAAACGGGACAGGGCCTTGCCAGCTTTATAACATTGCAGCGGTAACGAATATCCAAGCTTAATGCTATCCTAATATGGTGGTGCTGCCCGCCTTGATCCGAGACCAGCAAAGTCACACCAACAGTTCACTTCCAGAAGCACGGTTCGGATTGTGGCCTCTAACTGATCAATCATAAATGGACGCGTGTTCTACCTGTGAGACACGGGACAAAGCTTCCACTCTTACGAGCTGGATTTCAGTTTGGCACTTGGTGGTTTTTGCATTGTTTTGGCGGATGATTCAGTCCGGCCTTGGTTTGAGGTGATTTTGCAGTATCGACTTGATGACATCATTTACAAGTACTCTCATCATCATCATCACGGGCGGATCTCATTGAGCATTGGTACGACGCAAACAAAGACGAGGTCGTAGAAAGAGGGGTTCCGAAACCGTTTTATGTGATTTTTACGGGTATCTGTTTTCCCTACTACTACTACTACTACTACCAAATCAAGCGAAATGGGAGTTCGGGGTGCATTTAGTGAGTTTGGTAGTAAGGTGGGGAGGGGTTACCACTATTTTTGGCCGCTGGGTTGCTCAGTTAGTGGCCTGCTTGTACCCCCTCTGCCCCTCCACCCTGCATTCACACTAACAGCACTATCAGTTACCATGAGTCACTAAAGTCATCCGAAGGCGCTACTTTCGCCAACCAAGCTAGAAATAGCTGCTCATGTTTCTTCGTAACCGACGATGGCGCCACCACTAAATACGGCTGATCGTTGTCAGATTAAGGCTATGATAAAAGAAGGTTTCTCCACGCAAGCTATTTGTTTCTAAAGTTAAACGCAACCGTCGGGCTGTCTGCGCATTCGACTTGAGCGTGAACAACGTCGGGCTGTCTGCGCATTCGACGTGAGCGTGAACAACCCGAATCCGAAATGCCACGGCGTTGGACCGGCACCGCCAAAGCCGTATCAGACTCCAAATGGTACTTGATAGCATGGTATGCAGTGCATGTCTCTAAACAGTGCTCTGGTAGAGGGAGTCACACGCGAGCGTTATTATCGGCAGGAATAGTGTACTTGTGTCTTTGGCGGAATAATCTCTGCTAGCGATCTTTGTCTTTCTTCGCCCACTTCGGTATTTCAGAGAGAACCTCGCGCGCCGTGACGCTGTGACTCGGGTGGCGCAGATGTCTCTGCACCGTATTTTTTCGCCAATCGCTCTCAAGTTAGAGTGCTGACCTCCAAATGAAAAGTAAAAGGGGATATCAACTTTCTCCTACGCTGTCAAATCAGCATTTATAAATCTGATACTTCGAAGAGTCAACTACGCAAGCTTTCACATGGCGCGCACCAGCTTCCCTGATGATGTGCTGCTTCGCAGATTACTGGTGGCAGCGCAGGCGGCATCGCCACTAGAAAGTGTGTTTAGTGACGTTATTGGGTACGAAAAAAGTTACTCGCATCTTCTTAGTGACATTCAGATCATGCGCCAGACGTTGCTCGCTCAATTACCGGCGTCAAAAATTGACAAAGAAAGTTTACTACTTGTCAATGTATGTAATATTGCCGTCATAACAAGAAGCGCTTATGATTTCGCGGTCGCTTTCTTCGCCGTCCGCGCGATCGGTGGTGCGCCAATGCCCTTGGGTGAGTAAGCTCCTTCGTGTCAATGATCAATTGTCTAAATTTAGACAGCTCCTGGCGTGCTTCCGGAGGAGATAAGATATTTCCTCTCCCTTGGAAAAACAAATTGTATCCTTGTCGGTCAAGATCGCACCGAACTAGGAGAGGCAATGGAGGCCTATGCTCGGGAGCAGGGTTACGACGCATTAAATCTCGTCGCCGGTGGATGCTTCCACGTTTTTCATTGATGAAAATCTTCCACTTGCCCCCGATGAGGCAGGGTTGATCATGTTTACATCTGGTACAACCGGCCGCCCAAAAGGCGTGGTTTTGAGACGCCGGCTGTGTGCTGCCAAGCCGCTTGCCAGGCCGGGCTGCGCTGCCATCATTTATCGGCCGGTTCATTGGCTCGCAGGTGTACAGGCCATTATCGATTCCGTTGTGACAGGAAAGAAGATTTACGCTGTAGGAGAAAAATCGACGGGGCTAGTCCTGCTCAACACCATGCGAGATCGTCATCTCACCAACGCTGTATTTTCGCCCTTATACTTGCGACGAATGAAAGATGTCATCGCAGCCCTGCCTGAAGGCGAACAAACAGCCTGCTCGAAATATTTTCAGAATCTTGAAGCTATTTGCCACACCGGCTCTGTACTTGAGCCGTCAACCTTGAAATTCTGGAAACATCTGACAGGTCTGCCTCTTCAGAACCGTTATTCTTCAACAGAGTTTGACTGTATGGTAATGTCAAGCACATCAGCGACAGAGGTAATATATTTATAATCAGAGCACTATCGCTTCATATTACTTATAATTTATAGGGCGTCATCGGAAACCCGGTCCCAGGAGTCCAGGTGAAGCTTACGGAGGGTGGGAAGGTTTGCATTAGGAGCCCCACGATGTTCATTCGGTACGCGACTTCCCATACCACTTTGGGTAGAGGCTAATTTTAGCAGATATCGCGGCGATGAAGCTCTAACTCGCGCCGCATTTGATGAAGATGGATACTATAAGTCGGGCGACGTCGCAGAATTGCGCAACGGTGAATACGTATTCAAAGGGCGCACCAACTCTGACTGTAAGTCTAATCATCGTTATCACTATGATTGAGCTAACAGTAATTGCAGACATCAAGTGTGGCATTCAGAAAATCTCTATAGTTACGGTCGAAAATTGTTTAATGGACCTGCCTTACATTATCGATGGATGTATTGTCGCGGTCCCCGACTATGTCAGAACACAGGTCTGCGGGGCAGTCGTCCGCTTTCGCCCCGACGCGGCGAATACGACACTGGACACGATTAGATCAGATATCGGTTCTAAGCTGGTCCCTTACATGCTGCCAATTTTGCTTCGGGTTCTCCGCGATGGAGAAGAACTTCCCCGCACAGTGTCAGGAAAGGTGAAGCGGGCCGAGGTCGCTGAAACATACTTTGGTAAAGTTGGCGGGAAAATGGCTTGTAAAATCCCAGATGATGTTGAGCAGTGCGCTCCAGCGACATTTGAATTGACTGGAGCCACGCCATGGTATGCCAGTGGGATGCAGAGAGCTTAGGACGGGAATTGCAGTTGCATGCGATGCCAGGACGTCTTCAGTGGTTTATCGAGATTTCTACTTGCTCCACCATTCACTGGGAGTTTCGGCTGTAATTGTCACGTCTATGTGTAATTTGCCTCGGAAACCTTTATTTTAATACATATGGCTCATAACTTTGTATTATACTACTAAACAGACACCTCAAATCTCCGTTGCGAGACCTACCGTTGCCTTGAAAATCGTCGCGCTCCTGAATCGCATCAGCACCATAGCTTACTCGAGCTCGGGTCCAGACCGCAGTAAAGCTACTGGTGCCGGTGCCGGCAGAGTGCCCTGCTCTAGATCGCGCGTCTCAGCGTCGCCGTTGCCCTCCTCTCTCGGGGCGCTTCTGCGGCTCGTGCTACGGCTGGTGGAGCGATGCGTCTTCTTCTTCTTCCGCGTGCGACGAGCCTTTGCTGTAGGCGAGAAAACTAAAAAATAAACGACAATGGCCAAGAATAAGACCAACGCGCATGCGATCACGGCGACAAAAGTCGACGCAGTAGGGATGTTATCGAGGGTATCGCGCTTCTCCATGGTGTAAGGCTTGATGTTCGTCGTTATGTTGAATCGGAAAGTAGTGTTCGTGCTGGTGAAGTTGAAAGTCGAATCGACGTACATGTTACTGAGTTATGTCCATATGTTCGAGGGCAGACGGGAATATCGCCTGATTTATATGCGCGAACGGTTCAAAGAGCCTCTGGCTCAACATCTGTGAACAATGAGGCAAAGAAAGCTTTCATCAAAACGTTCATTGCGTATAAAGGCTTTTTGTGTGTATGAAAGCTTTCTTCTCCATCAATGGACTATTTTTGTATACGGCGGCTTTATCGAGTTCTGCAGTGCTAGGGACAAGGGTACGAGCCAAACAAAGGCATTTTAGTGACAGCCAGATCTGCCTGTTTTGAATCAGGAGTCTGTGGCGTCTTGGTTAGTCATTTTTTTTTGAACGAAAGGGATTCCAGAGTAGAGTCAAAGGCCACCACTTCCAAAGCATACAGGATTAAAAGGCAAGCAGAGGTTTTTGTAGACATGTGACTAGCCTGGCTGCTGTCTCTGCTAGGAGGCACTGCAGCACCATGTCAGTTAATGCCTGTCGACAGCTCGATGGCTTTCGTCCAACGGTCGGCACTATGTTTTGATGTCATATTGCTCTTTATAACAAGAAAAGGCCGTACCCAACACATTGGTCAACATTTACGTAAGAGTGTCGGAGTGGAACATATTGCTACGATCGGCGAGTGTCACTCAAACATTGTCGCGCATTCACATTATAGAAGCAGATGTATACAATACTCAAACAAAAATCAATTATTAAAACAAGAAAATTCAGCTAACTCCAGACTTGAACAAAAGAAAATAAAAATAAATAAAACAAGCTAGTCAAAAACCAGAGTCGAAATGATACTTTTCATCCCAATCAGACAGTTTCTGTCGCGATCGAAAGCTCGGCCACCTATTTCGTCGTCAGTAAACGCCACTTACTCCCGGGGCGCTTCCAGAATGCGAAACTCTTACGACGTCCGATCAGAAGAGCCAGCACGAGAGCGGGCACGCGCTCTACGGGTATCAGAAGCTGAGCGGTCACGCGTTCTACGAGTAGAACGCTGCGCACCAGCTGATCTGTTCATATCTCCAAGCTCAACAGGATGATCGCCGTTGCTGAGCATGTTGATCATCTTCTTCTTTTGCCAGTTGCGGTAGCAAACAAAGCAGAAAAGCCCAAAAAAGACAATGGCGCCGCCGACAGCGGCGGTAAGTTTAACCGCGTAGTTAGAGTTGTCCATGTTGACGATGATGATGATGATGGTTATGATGGTGATGATGGTGATGACGATAGTATTCGAAGAAATGAGGGAGGATGCCCTCATATTTATAGCCAAACTTCGCATCAGGTATCAAAGCCTCTGGTATTCTCGCTGCTCATAGTACAGGTTTTCATTTACGGTATTTTCATTGTATTTTCATTGTGTTCTTATTGTAGTTTCATTTCATTCTTATTGTATCCCCATTGTGTTCTTATTGTATTTGCTTTTTCTATTTTGTCTTTGAAACGCCATAAAAACGAGTTTTCTTTCGTGGTCACGAATCGTAAAGCAATTGACCTTTCAGGACATCACATGACGAGATTCCCCCCAAACGCCGTTTTATACAAACAAAACAATGAAAAACCCCATACTTCAAAAGCAAAAAATGCCATTTTCGCCTTTGGAAAACAAAAATTCAAACGTTGAGCTCCCTTCATGCCTTGTTGCTCTGCGCTTCAAGGAGCCTCTTCGCTTTGTCCCAGAGCTCCGCCTCCATGTCGCGCTCAACCTTTGTGCTGCGACTGTTGAGCCAGCCAACATCCAAGTTGCCGACGGCGCCCAACCCATTAGGCTTGAGCGATGCCTTTGTCGGTGCATTGGGGTCTCCGCGAGACGCGCTGCTCAGGTTGACGATGCCCGCCTCCTCCAGCGCCATGATCTGGCGCTTCATGCGGACGTCGATATCGTGCAGAGCTGTGAGAAAGGCATCGGTGGATTTTGTGAAAGCTTCTTTGGCCGCGGGGGCATCAATATCGGGCTTGGATACGTCCGCCGAAGAACCTGATGATGAGGGCGTTGTGAGCGAGCTGAGGGCCGTGGCGGCGTGGCTCATGAGCTCCACGGCGGATTTATCAATGGCGTTGAGCTGGCTGATGTTTTCTTCAATGGTGAACGGCTCATGCACAGTAGGCGACGAGCCATCTTTCATGGCAATATCGTTTGGTGATGCCATGGTGAATCGCAGCTTGCTGGGCTTCTCGCAGAGGTTGGTGGTTGGAAATCGCTCCAGGCGATGGCTGCGCTGTAGATGCCAACGGCTAGTGGGGAGCACTGCATGACCAGGACCGACTAGATGACACGCAGCAGCTCCTTCAAAATTGGCTCTGGCGAGTAAAAGATGTACAATTGAAATACCAGCTAGAAATATTTGACTGGTGATTTTTTTCAAGTAAGTTATAGTCTCTTGATGCTCTACTCTTTATGCCTTCTGTTCAAGTACTGTGGCACAGGCACGACACCGCGCTCGGTAATGTGGGGCAGCTCTTGAATTGATCTCGCTTCAGAACTCCATCTTCACTTTCACATCTTCCATCAATGCGACAGTTGCTTACGCGCGCACACGCCTCGCCCCCGAGATAATCATCATTATCTAACTCCGCCATCACGACCGACCCGATTCTTCGATTCAACTTTCAGCGCACTCCCCTGTGCGCCTGCGACCCGGCGTGCACCGTCCCGCACGCGAGGATCGGAGTCGCATCCCTCGCTCCAGCGACAACTACTCCCGTACCGATCGAACCAGTGCGCCTTTGAACGCGATCGAAGTTGAAACACGCGACGTCACATCTTCATGTCTTCGAATCTCGGCAAAATGACGCAGCAGACACCGGTGCCCCCGCCAGTGTATGGGCAACCCGCGCCTGCGCCTGCACCACCGCCTGCCGCAGCACCAGCTGCTGCGGCAACCACAGCAGCCGCGGGAGGTGCAATGTCCAATCAAAATCTGAACCAAATAGTATGTGATGGCCACAAAGCAATCGCAACTTCTCTGCAAGATGGCGTCGCAGCGCCCTGAGATAATCGCAATGGTGGTCGATTCCCGACCAGGCCATGCGTTTGCTGGACAATTGCTAACAGTACTCAAAGGTGACGGACTATTTGTTGAAAAGAGGCTTCAACCGCACCGAAGAAATTTTCCGCCAGGAGTCCAAACATCTAGGTTCAGATGGAAAGCCCATTCACCAACCAGCCACCTTGGGACCCAAGAAATACGGCAAAGCCTACAGGCTGCTGAAGATGTGGGTTTTCAATAACCTCGATATTTACAAGGTACGATTTTCCGGCTCATGGTGGTGGGGCTCTAGCTAACTAGATGTAGTTTGAACTGTCCAAGCTTCTCTGGCCTGTCTTCGTCTACTCCTACATTGGCCTGGTTGAGAGCGGCTACACTGAAGATGCCAAAGTCTACCTCAAAGATATGGGTCCTCAGTTTCAAACTGCGCATGCCGACGACCTAAAGACCTTTTCAACAGTCACTCTTCCAGCACACGTTTCGGAGAACCCCATCATCAAACTTTACAGAGAGAACAAGTACAGAATCCCGCTGAACCAGCATGCCACGGGCGATTTGTTCAACTTCCTCGAGCGCGAGTCGGAGCAAGGCGGCACGGTGATTCGTCAGATCTTGGTTAACTACTGTCAGATTGACTCAACGGCGCGTGGCCCTATTACTCCGTTTAGTTTCGAGTCAGTTTTCCGCCGCGCTAAGAACATGGACATGGATGACATTGATACGAGAGAGGGTGTTCCCGGTATCAAGCTGGGCCTTTCCAACAAGGACGTACTTGATCCCGGTGCTCCGCTGCAGCTGGGCCCTCTCCCTATGGACGCTGACTTGCGCGACGACGTACGAGCCGAAATCGAGGATGAGGAGAAGCGCAACCCCACGGCACCTGGTACAACGACTCTTCTAGAGGAATTCGACCAGAAAATTAAGCGCGAGGACAGTGCCGACGCCCCAAACAGAGCTGACCTTCCTCTACCCCCCTCGAGACCGCGCGACATCATGTTGGAGATGCAGAAACTCCGCGAAAATAGAGACCGTTTCAAGATCGAAGGACGCACTGGCGGGGTTGGGGTTGCAGTTAGCGCATGCATGTTCACTTTCCACAACACTCTTGGAAGCGTCGCATGTATGGACTTCTCGGATGATGGACAGCTTGTCGCGGCCGGCACCTCTGAATCGTACATCAGAGTTTGGTCTTTGGACGGCAAGGCTCTATCGTCCATGAATGCCCATGAAAAGGACTCCAAGTTCAACAGCAGAAAGCTGATTGGACATGCCGGTCCTGTCTACGATGTATCTTTCTCGGATTCCGCGGCTGGCGCACCTCAGCGCCTATTTGGAGATGAGGGTCAGGCGGGTGCAACAATCGACACGAAGCCCAAGCTATTGCTGTCTTGCGCAGCCGATGGTCAGATCAGACTCTGGTCTCTGGAATCGTGGTCTTGCCTTGCTGTGTACAAATCTCATGACGGTCCAGTCTACAGAACGCAATGGGGTCCCCATGGACACTACTTCCTAAGCGGCGGTTATGACAAGACTCTGCGGGTATGGATGCAAGATCATGCTTCGCCCCAGCGTTTGCTCGTTGGCCATGACACCTCTCTCTCCGCCCTCACATGGCATCCGAACGGCATGTACGCCTTCTCGGCCTCGGACGAAACCGACAAGTCGATTCGTATGTGGTCCGTGGTTACCGGTGGCTGCGTTCGCGTATTTTCTGGACACACTGACTACATCAGTGCCCTCGAATGTGCGCCCAATGGCAAGATTCTTGCCAGTGCCGATATTGCGGGTAACATTTTCTTCTGGGATATTTCCAAAGGCACTCGTATCAAGCGTTCTCGCGGTCACGGCAAGGGCGGCATCTGGTCTCTGAGCTTTAGTGTCGAGTCCAACGTGCTTGCTTCCGGTGGACAAGACGGCACCGTCCGCTTGTGGGATGTGGAATCGCCTGCCGACCCGCAAAAGGCAGCGCAGCAAGCTGGCCTCGACGCTGGGGCCATTGCAGGTACAGATACGCTGAATGCCGGAGCACAGGATGCATCACGGGCAGCCGGCGGTGCTGCTCAGCAAGGCTCCGCCTCCGCGACCACGGGAGGGAGCTCCAAGAAGAAGGGCAAGGAGGTTATGATTACTCCAGACCAGATCAGCGCGTTCCCCACGAAGAAGACGCCTGTCACCAAGGTCAAGTTTACGAGAATGAATCTGGTAGTAGTTGGAGGCTGCTACGAGCCAGAGAGATAAGTGTGTGCACAGTAGCCGTGTTTGCACAGTAGCCCTGTTGGGAGCCAAAGGTTTGATCTCGAAGGGATATATACAGACCTTTGGCGCTTGGAAATGGATACTCGGTGTCCTGGCGTTTGGGAGTTGAATAGTCAACTATGCAGGTAACGGAAGATGACTATACCCTCTTAGTACCTGCTTGCAGATTTAATGTCATTACTTCAATTAGTCGATTTATTTAATTTGCTACCTCGTGATACGTACGTAACTCCATACTCTGCGTACAAATGCTCGATCTGACGGTCGTTGAGGCGGAGGACAAGTGGGGCGGCACCGACCTTACGCAAGTCCTCCAGGTGACCAGCTTCCACTGACGTTGATGCTCTCGGAGCTTGGTGCCTGCCAGATGCTCAGCCACCAACCTGCATCTCAACGCTGTCTTCTTCCCGCAATCAACAAACCGACATCCCTCCGCGTACCAATCCGTCGTCGGCCTCAATATCAGCACCATGGATGTCGAAGAGTCGCCATGGGCCGACTCGAGCCAAAACAACTCACAGGGCGATGCTGCCGGCTCCGCCGCCGCGGCCGGGTCGTTGACCAAGGCCAGCACCACGACTAGCACGTCTTCGCCGTCGGCGGCGCGACCTTCCCGCGGCCCTCGTCGTCTGGTTGCGCAGCCCACACGCCTCGAGGCCGTCGAGGATCCCCTCGGCCCGCTGAGCGCCGGCAACGACGATGACGCCGGCGCCACGGAGGCGACGCCCCCAGCCCCGCCGCAAAAGGAGCAGCTGGTGATGCGCACGACGATGCCGCCGCAGCAGGCCCAGGCCCGACGCCCGGCCGACCCGCACCACATTGACGACGACGATGTTGATACCGGATCGAGGGGTCCCCGCGTGCCGCCGCCCGTGGACGCTGCCTTGCCGAGCGGCAACCAGAGCTCGCAGCGGCCGAGCGTCAGCGTCGAGCAGGCTGCCAAGCCGACTTTTTATATCAGCGTCGGAGACCCAGTCAAGATTGGTGATCTGACGAGCTCTCATATCGTCTACTCTGTGCGAACAAAGGTGTGTATCGCAATGTTCTGAGAAGTCGATGCTGTGTTGTGACTAACATGTCTTTGCTACCAGACCACGTCCCGCGCTTACAAGCAGCCCGAATTCGAAGTCAAACGCCGTTACCGAGATTTCCTGTGGCTATATAACTCACTACACACGAACAACCCCGGCTACGTGGTCCCGCCTCCTCCCGAGAAGCAGGCCGTCGGCCGCTTCGATAGTAATTTTGTCGAAGCCAGACGCGCGGCGCTGGAAAAGATGCTGAACAAGATTACCGCACATCCGACCCTACAACACGACGGCGATGTCAAGATTTTCCTGGAAAGCGAAGCCTTTAATGTGGATGTGAAGCAAAAGGAGCGCCGCGACCCGCTGCCGTCTGAGAGCAAGGGTGTGCTGGGATCGCTCGGCATCAGTGTCGGTGGTGGCAGCAAGTTTGTAGAGCAGGATGACTGGTTCCACGACCGCAAGGTGTACCTCGATGCGCTGGAGAACCAGCTGCGGGGACTCCTCAAGGCCATGGAGACGATGGTCGGACAGCGCAAGATGATGGCCGAGGCTGCGGGCGAGTTCTCTGCTTCTCTGCACGCTCTGTCTACCGTTGAGCTGTCGCCATCGCTATCAGGACCTCTTGATGCCCTGTCCGACTTGCAGCTCACGATCCGCGACGTATACGACCGCCAGGCGCAGCAGGATGTGCTGACCTTTGGCATCACGATTGAGGAGTACATCCGCCTCATCGGCTCCGTCAAGCAGGCGTTTAGCCAGCGCCAGAAAGGCTTCTACGCGTGGCACTCGGCCGAATCGGAACTGCAAAAGAAGAAGGCGACGCAGGACAAGCTCCTACGCCAGGGAAAGAGTCAGCAGGATCGCTTGAACCAGATGAACGTGGAAGTGGCCGAGTCGGAGAAGAAGGTGCACCAGGCCAGGCTCCTCTTTGAAGACATGGGCCGTTGCATGCGCACCGAGCTCGACCGCTTCGAGCGTGAAAAGGTGGAGGACTTTAAGAGCGGCGTTGAGACGTTCCTGGAGAGTGCCGTGGAGGCGCAGAAGGAGGTGAGATGGACTGGATCAGTGCATTTTATCAAATCTTACTAACATGCTCCCAGCTTATCGAGAAGTGGGAGACGTTCCTGATGCAGCTTGACGCCGAGGACGACGAGTCAGCATTCTACAAGCCGCCGGTATACCAAACCAAGGGTACGGGCGATACGGCCATTGATCGCGCGCGGGCGAGGATGGATGAAGATTCCGATTAAGCAGCTCAGACTTTTGCTTTCTCCATGGGGGCACTTTTTTTTTATTTGCAAGGCGTTTTGCAAGGATGTCTTGACTGTACAGTTGTGGCAGTGGCCGAAGAGGTCCTTGTTTGTTCGTTTCAAGACATGTGTTGTGAAGAATAAAATGGAGAGTAACTCTGTCTTGTATCAAGTGTTTGATAACTTTTATACAATGTGATGAAAAGCTGGCTAGATTTTCCTTGATTTCGGCCAACTGTCGCGTCGGCGTTCACCGTCCATCTATACAAGGATGTTTGTCGTTAGCTTGGCAGGGCCGAATACTTCCGATCCCACCCTAGCCTCGCCATTTTTCTACTCTTTGAGCAGCATGGGCTCGAGCGTTCTGTGACGAACGAACCCCGTCAGCAAACAACGCTATTTTAGCCTGCAAACAAAAAATACAGTGGAAAGAAATTGTAGCAGAATAGGCCGGGCTGGGCAGGGTGCGCAAGGAGGCTAGCTGAATGGCTTGAAATTTGCGCCGCAGTGGATATACAGCTCCTCTCTCGCCTCGCCCCAGCCTTCAGCTGACTCTGCGTCTTCCATGTCTTTTATTCTCCGCGCTGCGATTGTTTACGATTCTTTGTCTCTGATCTGCCCTTCTTTGTTCGCCAGGTACAATACATTACGGAATAGCGGCCAAGAGTACTGCGGACAAAAGCAAACAAGGCGCTCATCCCATCACTTGCTATCGCTCAGCCTGATTCGCACCCTTTTGGGCCGACGGTTTCCGTGGCGCGCACTACAGCGACACAGCAGCTTTGCAAACAATCTATTTCCCACAACCACACACACACAATACCTACGCCATGGATGGCATGCGCGTGCTCGACCAGCACATTGACCGGTCACTGCTCCGCATAGAGCCCACCGAGGCCGCCCAGTACCAGTTCATCTGGTCGTCCGCGCGGCCGCGCACATGCCTCTCCGACACCACAGCCACCGTCGTCGTCCGGCGGCCACGCGAGGACGACGAGCGCACGCTAACGTCTGTCGATACGGAATCGCGGCGGAGCAAGAAGGGCGTGACGGAAGGTGGGGGTGCGAGGAGCGGGCTGCTGGGGATGATGGTGCGTGGAGTGAAGGCGCCGAGGAAGCAGATGAAGAAGCTGCTGCAGCAGCAGAAGGGTGCAACAGAGAAGGGGAAGACGGAAGAGGGGAAGGCCGAGGAGGGGAATGATGATTCGCAGAGGAGGTCATCAGAAGTGAAGTTGGTTGAGAGATTGGGTAGGCAGGAAGAGAAGAAGGAGCCGCAAACGTAGGCTCGGGTCGGGTTTGATGCATCTTCCTTCAGCACTAGCGATTTCCTACTGCGTTTTGTTTCTTTGGCTAGCGGTGGGTGAAGTTTTTTTGTTTTCTCTCGGGCACCTTTGCCGCTCTTGAGCCAGAGCTGCTGCGAAGATTATTCGCTCGAAATATACCGCGATATCCTGTGGCCGGCGTCAGGCGGTGTGTATATAGAAAGCTACAAGTACATATATAATGATATCCTACCACATAATGTGCACTGCTCTTTACCGTTTCCGATTATTTGGGAAATTATTTGCACAGTGAGAATAATGCTTGTAATAACATAGAAAGCTGTATTTAAATGTACATAATGTTACAACCGCCGCAAATGCTTCAACATGTCCATCCCTCCCCTCCTATCCTCCTCCCAACATTTACTTGCGCTTGCCAGGAGGCCCGGCCTTCTTGCGTCCGCTCTCCTTCATCGAGTCCATGTCCTTGGGCGCGTATCCCGCCAGCAGATCCGCAAACGCATCGCCCGTGCCGGACATGCCCGCCGTCGCCGATTCCGGCGCCCCATCTTCCGCGCCGTCCTCCTCGCCCGTGCTCGCGGCGTCGAAGCCGCGGCCGAAGCGGCCACGGAAGGCGGCCAGGCGACCGGCCTCGTCGAGCTCGACGTTGCGCAGCGACTTCTCGCTGGGCTGCCAGAGCAGCGAGTTGCGCGTGTCCTTGACCGGGCGGTACAGCGGCTCCGGCGACGTGGTGCGCATGGTGTAGGTCGAGCCGTCGGTGAGGCGCACCATCTGCGTGAACTTGTAGGGCCGGCGGGGGCGCGCGATAAAGGTGGCGTGGCGGGCGTGCACGCGCAGCGACGACGGTATTCTGAGGGTGGTGGTGCTGGTGCTGGTGCTGGTTGTGGTGGAAAGGAGGCACGAGGTGCTGGCACGCGTGGGCGCCAGGGCGACGGGTAGTCGGGCCATGCTGGCGGTGGTGAGTCGTGAAAGTGACTCTGTGTGTCGATTGAAAACGTGGATTGGTTTATTTCGTCAATTGGGGATTGGAAAGGAGTGTCGGTTGATGTGCAAGAGGTCGTGTGCTGGTGGAAGTGAGGCCTGAGGGTGGCTCCGCAAAATTTCGCTGTCGTCCGTCACGGGTATCGATAAGTGCCGCGACGTCGAGACTTTGGAGCTAGTCCTGCACATGAAGACAGCCTGCATACCTCGGCGCATTGCAACACACGACCTTGTTCTATCTCTGTACGCTCTTTTGTAACACGATACTCTTCCTTTTTGCGTCGACTCCATCGACTTTCGCTCCTTTTTCCACATCCTCCGCCCCCACAATGTGCTTTCATTCGCAATGAAGCTCTTCACAGCAATGCGCCCTTTGTCGCGCCAGTCCGGTCGCATAGTTCCATCACAGCCGAATCCGAGCACGTTTAGATGTCGGAGACGGCAATGTCTACGGCATTTTGGCATGATGCAGGTTGTGAGGAGGGTGCAGGACGGGCTCGGCGTGGCCATTGGCTTCTGCGATACGGTCACAGGGCGTCCGCTCTCGACGATATTGCCCAAGGAACTGGCGCCCGTCGTCCAGACCATGACTGGGCAAAGTTCTTCAGCATGTATGGAAGTTCAGCGCTGAGGTGCGCGCTCATTGCTAATTACGTCTTAACAGATACACAAAGTCGAGGCTTTCGTCCATCGCCGTCACCTCCGGCGCCGTGGCATGTCGCGCCACCATCACCCCCCACGACCGATCTCAAAGCCGCCAACCCTCCGCCCGAACAATTACGCTCCGTCATGCGCCTGCTGCCGCAGTCTGTTGTCGTCTGCACAGCAGCAGGCCATGACAAAATCGCCAGAGCAATGACAATGTCATCATTTACGTCACTTACGCTCAAAGCAAAGCCCGTCATTACGTTCAACGTCGCTACGCCGAGCCGCACACTCGATTCGATAGAGGCGAGCCGCGAATTCAATATACATATACTAGCCGGCGACTCGAGCGGCGCAGCCGTGGCCGACCACTTTACGCGGGGAAACGTCAGTGACGTCTTTGCCGGTCTGGAGGACGTTGTGCTGGAGCAGAGCGACGACGGCCGCACGCCGCCTTTATTACGAGGAAAAGGCGTGGTTCATGTTTTAAGGTGCAGGCTCTTAGACGATGAGCCGTCTAGAGGATTCATGAAGGTGCGCGATCATATGATTGTGGCGGCCGAGGTGGTGGAGATGATACCAGGCGTGGAGAGCAAGGAGTTTGGGCTGGCGTATGCGGATCGTAAATATCGGCAGGTGGGCAGCGTGATTTCCAATGAATAAGAGAATGGGAGCATATAGACTAGAGGTGCATTATGTAAAATACGAATGGCGTTATTGGATATGAGCGGATGCAGATGTGATTGACGGCATGATCAATAGGTCAATGCAGCCACAATTGTGGCATTGTCCAGCTTCAGTGCCTGCATAGGCAGACAGCGGTCTGAGTGCAGCATGGAAGACGCCCGATCTGCAGAAAGGCGTGTCTGCGGCTGTAATGTGACGGGTCGCCTTGCAGCAACAGACAAGGACTGGCTGGAAATTTATTTTTAATAAAAAAGAAAGCCCAGCTTTGGTATTTATCAACGAATATTCGGATCTCGATTCGGCATCCAGCATCTCGGCGTGTTGGTCAAATAGCGATAAGATAAGAATTTTTTTAATGGGGCAGTTGGGGACCCTGGTGGCGGCTGTCAACGGATGGACAAAGGCGGGCGAGAAGCTTCCAGATGAGCGGGTAACGAATTTCTGGGGTGAAGCAGAACGTAGGTGGGAAGGGCAAAGAAGGCTGGGTGGTTTATTGAATGAATTGGGTATCAGAGCGGCACGAATGGGTGAGACGTGTGTACGCGTGGTACGTAGGTTGGTGGTAGGCATCCAGCCGCATCGATTGTCAGCCTCCCGTTTCGGCTGCCTGCCCGCTGCCCGCCTCTTTGCAAGGCAAACATTGGCAAAACGGTCAACAAGGCGACGCAGTGAATAAGAGCAGAACCCCGCCAAAACAGGCTGCAGCATGCGTCCCGCTGCAGATGGAAATGCGCAGAAATTGGCTTTAGCGGTGTCCAGCCACTGCCCAAGGCGCTGCAGCGTGGGATGTGCTAGAAACCTCCCCAGCGCTCCGGTACCCGCTCGACCAATCACAGCCCCGCCACCCGGTTGCTGTGGAAGAGGCACCGCCCGTTTACTCCGTAGAATCTCATGGAAACTCTGGATAGTGGCGGGCAGGCCAAACGCAGCTGGCACAACCCTTTTTAGCTCGACCTCTTTTCCTCTTCTCCGCCCTCTTTCTTCTCTCGATCTTTCTTTCCTCTCCTCATCAACTCTTTTTTCATACCAAGTTTTTCCCCTCTACCTCTTTGCCGAAAGTTCTGTGGACATATACCTGTCTAGAGCTTCGCATCTACAGCTTCCTTTCCATTAAAAGCGTCTAGGTGAGTTTGCTTCCCAATTGCGCCGGCGGCAACTGGTTGGAGTGGCAGCTTTATTCTTAAAGTTCGGGGGAACATAGCTGGCAGCTTCACACATCTGCCAGCTCAAACGGTTCGTGCAAACGCCGTGTTGGTGAATTGACCAAGTACACGCCGTTTGCGCAATCGCTGCTGCCCCGCCATCCACCACCAGCCAGCTGCCCGCCTCGCAAAATTTCTCTTCACCACCCAACTCTCAACTAACATTTCGCAGATCACAACCCTTTGATACCCTTCACAATGGCTGAGACTTTCGAGTTCCAGGCTGAGATCTCTCAGCTCCTCTCTCTTATCATCAACACCGTCTACTCCAACAAGGAGATTTTCCTGAGAGAGCTCGTCTCCAACGCCTCCGATGCCCTCGACAAGATCCGCTACAAGGCGCTCTCTGACCCTACCCAGCTCGACTCTGGCAAGGATCTGCGCATCGACATCATCCCTAACAAGGAGGCCAAGACCCTTACCATCCGTGATACCGGTATTGGTATGACCAAGGCTGTACGTACTCGCTGACTCACGCTGCACATTCTGAGCCTTCGCTAACTTCCCCAGGACCTTGTCAACAACCTTGGTACGATCGCCCGCTCCGGCACCAAGCAGTTCATGGAGGCCCTCACCGCTGGTGCCGATGTTTCCATGATTGGTCAGTTCGGTGTCGGTTTCTACTCTGCCTACCTCGTCGCCGACCAGGTTCGCGTCATCTCCAAGCACAACGACGACGAGCAGTACGTCTGGGAGTCCTCTGCCGGTGGTACCTTCTCCATCACCGCCGACACTGAGGGCGAGCAGCTCGGTCGCGGTACCGCTATTGTCCTCCACCTGAAGGACGAGCAGGCCGACTACCTCAACGAGGCCAAGATCAAGGAGGTCATCAAGAAGCACTCCGAGTTCATCTCGTACCCCATCTACCTCCACGTCACCAAGGAGACCGAGAAGGAGGTCCCTGACGAGGACGGCGAGGAGGTCGAGGAGGTTGACGACGACAAGAAGCCCAAGGTCGAGGAGGTCGACGATGAGGAGGAGGAGAAGAAGAAGAAGACCAAGACCATCAAGGAGACCAAGGTCGAGGAGGAGGAGCTCAACAAGCAGAAGCCCATCTGGACTCGCAACCCCCAGGACATCAACCAGGAGGAGTACGCTTCTTTCTACAAGTCGCTTTCCAACGACTGGGAGGACCACCTCGCTGTCAAGCACTTCTCCGTCGAGGGTCAGCTCGAGTTCCGCGCCATCCTCTTCGTCCCCAAGCGTGCTCCCTTTGATCTCTTCGAGACCAAGAAGACCAAGAACAACATCAAGCTCTACGTTCGCCGCGTCTTCATCACCGATGACGCCACCGAGCTCATCCCCGAGTGGCTCTCCTTCGTCAAGGGTGTTGTCGACTCTGAGGATCTTCCCCTCAACCTGTCCCGTGAGACCCTTCAGCAGAACAAGATCATGAAGGTCATCAAGAAGAACATCGTCAAGAAGTCTCTTGAGCTCTTCCAGGAGATTGCCGAGGACAAGGAGCAGTTCGACAAGTTCTACAGCGCCTTCTCCAAGAACCTGAAGCTCGGAATCCACGAGGACTCGCAGAACCGCACCATCCTCGCCAAGCTCCTCCGCTTCAACTCCACCAAGTCTGGTGATGAGATGACCTCTCTCACCGACTACGTCACCCGCATGCCTGAGCACCAGCAGAACATGTACTACATCACTGGCGAGTCCATCAAGGCCGTCCAAAAGTCCCCCTTCCTTGACACCCTCAAGGAGAAGGGCTTCGAGGTTCTCTTCCTTGTCGACCCCATTGACGAGTACGCCATGACTCAGCTCAAGGAGTTCGAGGGCAAGAAGCTCGTTGACATCACCAAGGACTTCGAGCTCGAGGAGACCGAGGATGAGAAGAAGGCCCGCGAGACTGAGGAGAAGGAGTTTGAGGACCTTGCCAAGGCTCTCAAGAACGTCCTCGGCGAGAAGGTCGAGAAGGTTGTCGTCTCCCAGAAGCTCGGCCTCTCTCCCTGCGCCATCCGTACCGGCCAGTTCGGTTGGTCCGCCAACATGGAGCGTATCATGAAGGCTCAGGCTCTCCGTGACACCTCCATGTCCAGCTACATGTCCTCCAAGAAGACCTTTGAGATCTCCCCCAAGTCTCCCATCATCAAGGAGCTCAAGTCCAAGGTCGAGGCTGACGGCGAGAACGACCGCACCGTCAAGTCCATCGTCCAGCTCCTCTTCGAGACCTCTCTGCTTGTCTCTGGCTTCACCATTGACGAGCCTGCCGGTTTCGCCGAGCGCATCCACAAGCTCGTCCAGCTTGGCCTCAACATTGAGGAGGATGACTCTGCCCCCGCCGAGGTTGTTGCTGACGCTGGTGCTCCTGCTGCTGCCGCT
Source organism: Paracorniculantispora psalliotae (assembly GCA_002796755.1). Taxonomy (NCBI): domain Eukaryota; kingdom Fungi; phylum Ascomycota; class Sordariomycetes; order Hypocreales; family Cordycipitaceae; genus Paracorniculantispora; species Paracorniculantispora psalliotae. The sequence continues at coordinate 672,407 of PHFE01000022.1, read as the reverse complement.
GGTGACAGCGCCATGGAGGAGGTTGACTAAATCATTCAAAAGCAAAAGAAAATCGGGATTCAGGACAAGAAAAGTTCTAAGGAGTTTGACATGCTTTTGAACACACACGGGGCTGTGTGAGCCGCTTTTGGCTTTTTTTACGAGTTTTATTTGTTTTTCAATGATGCCATAATTTCCCCTGCGGGCTAGTCGAGGACCCGCGAGGGTGTATTCTAGCTGTCCATGATTATGAGTTAGATGAAGTAGATAGGAATGATTTACTACATTTCCGAATGAAACATGAATGCGATGATGTGATGTGTATAAAATCAGTGCGATGTTAGTGACTGCTGCTTGATTCAACTGTTTGCTCTGTTCCTCGTAGTAGACCAGACAGGTGTTGGTACTGCGGCGGCGCCACTATTCAGAGAAGCCCATCAGTGGTATCCGCGGACGCAAGCAAGCCAATGCCAATAAATCAGTATAGTAAATTGTGGTATCTGGGTATGTTAAGCTAGATAAATGATGAATAACGATGAATAACGATGAATGCAAGTTTTTTTAATGTACAAATCAACTATGGTACCTCGACCTCGCTCACATCAGCACGTAGAGAGCGCAGATCAGCGACAGCCCCAAAATCATGGAGCACCAGAAGCACACGTTGTTGAGCGTCCTCTTGCCGCGTACCCACTTTGTGCGCTGGAGCATGACGATGGGCAGCTGCAGCATCTGGCAGATGAAGCCGTAGCCGCGCAGCTTCTTGGTGATGCAAGCCATGACAATCTCGTGGCCAATGGCGGAGATGAGAAAGGTGATGGCGGTGGCGCCGGTGCGGCCAGTAAACGGGCGGCTCGCCGAATACACGTGGCGCCGGAGAAAGGCATGCACGGGCACGTTCCACTCGCGCGAAAACTCCATCCAGTCGGTCGAGTTCCACCAGTCGGCGTAGAAGCGGCGGTCGGCGAAGCGCGTAATCTCGGCCATGGCGCCGAGCACGTACTCGAAGATGACGAGGAAGACGAGGAGGAAGGTGAGCATGAAGGGGAAGAGCAGCCAGGAAATGGTCTCGGCGAGGATGAGCAGCGTTTCAGAGACGGACTGCGTGGCGGACGTGGACGAGGCGGCGAGGGCGGCGAGGCGGCCTTGCGCGTCGACGAGGACGGGCAGGATGAAATCTTCCGAGGTGATGGTGAGGAGGAAGATGCAGCCGAAGACGGCGACGATTTTGGAAATGAGCGACGTCCAGTTGATGGTGGGCATGCGCGGGTACTCAATCTCGTAGCAGAGCGTAGGGCAGAGCAGGAAGTCAAAGTAGTTGGCCCAGGTGAGGTTGCGCGGGTAGGTGACGTGGCCCATGGGGGAGGTGAGCTCGCGCGCGAGGGCGTCGCGGAGGAGCTCAATCTCGTCGTCGGAGTCGCACTCGTGCGCGGCTTTCCCGGCACTGTCAGTGGTGGTGATTTCAGCTGGCGGTGCAAGGACGGCAGCGGGCTGCGGGGGCGCCGACTTGGATTTGCTGCGGCGGCTCGGCGACGTAGGCGCCGCCGCCTGTTTCTTCTCGTCGACGGTATCGCCGTGGTTCTGGTGAATGTCCTCCTCGCCGCCCTTGAGGTCGACGGCGAGACCGGCCTTGCTAGTGCGACGGTTCGCATCGGCGACGGGGTAAATGTACGGCGGGGAGCGGTCCTTTGTGCCGCGCGCCGTCGGGCCATCGAGGCGGCGCAGGCGCTTCTCCGTCTCCGACAGATGGCCATTGTAAAACGCGTACGAGTGCATCTTCATCAGCAGCACCATGGTGTGCAACAGCAGGAAAACCTGCGACGTCCACGTCCACTCGAGCCAGAACGGCACCGCGACCCAGACGGCCAGCCAGCCGGCCTGGTACACGCTTTGCAGGGCCATGCCGCCGCGGGCCCACGTCCAGAAGCCGTCTTGCGGCGCGGCGCGGAACAGCCGATGCAAGGGAAGAGAGACGGCGGACGTGGCGACCATGAGGAAGTCGGCAATGGCGAGGTGCCACAGCTTGACGGTGAAGAGGGACCAGATTTCAAAGGTAAACGGGTACCCGGTATCCTTCATGTGCCGCAGCATGGTGGTGATGCCCATGATGGCGAGGCCGATCCAGAAGAGGTTGAAGAAGCCGTGAAAGTCGCGGTAGTCGGAGTCCGGGTCGAGGTGGGACAGGCGCAGCGCGAAGTCGGTCGACGGGAAGATGCGGCGGCGCTGCTGCTGCTGCTCGCGTTGTTCAGCGCGGAGGTGCTTGCGCGCCGAGGAGATGGACTTGGTCGACGGCGGCGCATTCTCAGCGACGGGCGTGGAGCGGCCGCTGCAGAAACGTCAGTATAGAGTGAAAAAAGAGGAGGGGAAAGGGACACACACCTCGTAGCGGCGCTCGCTGTGCTGTCGGGGATGCTGAGGGTGCTGTCGGCGGCAGACTCCTGCTTGAGGAGGGCGTGGGCGGCGGCCTTGCGCGGGCGCGGGCGGGCAATGTCGCCGTGGCCGTGGCTGACGACGTCTGTCGCCGTAGTCGCCATGACGGGCTGCTGCTGTGGTTGTGTATCGCCGAGGATGCTGACGTGACAATGACAAGGCTATGCGGTGGTGGCGTGTGTGGTGGTGTTTGTGTCTCCTTTTGTGTGGAGTGGCGAGTGACGTTGCCAGGTCCGGAATTGAAAACAGGTAGCTGTGCAGTCAGAAGTCGAAATCTGACACGCCGCCAAATAATGGAAGAAAAGGAAAAAGAAAACAAAAGAGAGGCAAGCAAGGAAGGGTAATGAAGATATGAAGAATGCAAAGCCCCTCAATTCGCAGCTGGTGCTGCCAAGGTCAATTTTAGCTGGCGCAACCGTTCCCGCAAGCTCCGTTCTGCGCCGTGTATCCGTAGGCACAACCCAATCGCCGCCCCGGTCGATCCGGAAACGCTGTTGGGAATTGGAGAAGCAGGTGACCACGTGCGGAGAATTCAGCAGAAATCCGTTTCCTTCCTTCGTCTGTTTGTTTGAGAAATCGCTTTGGATGAAGAAAGGAGAATGAAGAAAAAGTCTCAGGCTGACATTGTTTCAAGTAACCGGCAGCCGAGTCGGGCGTAATCGACAAGACACTTTGCCAAGACTGCCAGGTCTTCTCCCACTCAGCCTTGTACAGCTCATCAAATATACCGGGCGGGAACAAGCGAAAAGAGGGAATCTGAGCGAAATAGTAAGCTAATTGTTGCCAGCGGTGGGCGGTGGGACAGGCGGACAGTGGAACAGCAGTGACGTAGCGCGGCGGGAAGCAGCGCCCAATTGCCTTTTTCGAGCTTGTCTGCTGATGAGAGCTAGTTCGGGTATAACGTCATGCATCGGTGGCCACGATGTCAACTCGCACGGGTGAAACGGCGCATCCCAGATTTCCGGTCGGTGATGTACCGTGGCCACGGTGAGCGAACAATTCCATCCGTATGATGCTTACTTTGCCTGAGCTCCATTGGATACCTTATTGACATGGTTATATATTGTGTAAGGCTACCCTGCAGGAGCACTGCCACCCGGACGTTGATTGCAGACCCACCATGCAAAAGCCCATCAGACCATCCGAAGGGCCCGAAACTTTAAATGTGAGAAGGCAAAGCTGCTGCGTGTCTAAGATGGAATTGATAAGATTTGGGCGCGGGTGTGGCGTGCGTGAGCTGCGGGCTCTTCTTCTTCCAAGTGAAACAAATCGTGATAGCAACGATACGCGCAACAGCAGAAATATGAGTAAGAAGACTAACATGTAAACAATGAGCAGTTGGATTTACTGGTAACGTAGCAGCTTAGTGTAATATTTTGCCCAGAATATATCTACCAAACATCGCCCAATGCCAATGTGTCTAGGTATTTTACTCTCTTTTGGTGGCGGTGGCCAGCGCCACACAGTTCGCGCTGTGCCCGTACGTTACGGGCGCCAGAGGGGAATTCATAAAATTCGGGGTTGTTCTCGTTCTCTTTAGCTTCGAAATGGTTCTTCTCACATATATTGCGAAATTGAAGACTCGACTACTGCGGCTACAACATGGCCGAGCGCGCGACAACACCGCCGTCGTCATCCACGACAGAAAATACTGGCAAAGTGCGAATCCTGCTGCAGACAGTTACTCACCTCGTCCCTGGCAACGACTATGGTGAGAAAATCAGCTTTATTCAAAACGTCGTCGGACAGCATCAATGGCAGCGTGACTACGACGTTGACCAGGAGCGCTGGTATCCGTACCGCGACATTTCGGCCTCCCCAACCGCCGATGCTTCTTCCTGATTGATCACCACGGGCACGATCATACATTCGAGGAAGCAAAAGTACCGATTCTATGGTACTGGTGGACGGGTGAAGCCCTGTATGCCTTCTCTACATTCTGGTATTACGACTGACACAGTCAAGCTAATGCAGTTGATAACGAGCAAGTGAATGAGCAGATACCCGGGAAAATCACCAGAGAGCTGACGAAATGGCAGTTTACATGGGCAGGACGACCGTTCCACACGGCGCCGCGGGATGAACAGGGACAGTTACCGCCGACGGCGCGCCGGCATATGATTCGCTCATCGCTGCGGCTTGGGATCCCGCTGAGCGAAGATGACGTGCGATTTTTGCGCGCGGCGCCCACAGAGGACGCGCAATGGCTACAAGACAAGTTGGAACCACAGCTCTGGGCTAAGATTAAGCCTTTTTGTTGCCTGCCAAACGAAGAAGAGTAGCCAAGCGTTGGGCATCAGCTTCGACGCGATGCGGATAACGATGAAGCGCATCAAATTCGCAGACGAGAGGAAACAGGGCAGACTTGTAAAATAGTGATAGGATTGAAATAACCTGTGTAATAAATGCAATAATCTTGGATTTTTTTAATGGTACACCCTTTTATAAGCCCATAATAGCGCCATGCTTTCCCAAGTCCCGTCCCGAAATTCTAAAATGCAAAATGTAAATCCCATATACTCCAGGTATCGGACAAAGAATAACCATACAATGATGCTATGATGCAATGATGCAATGCTTACAATAACAAAACAAAAACTAACCCAGTTGACTGTTGAGATTAATCACCGAATCAATGCTGCCGTTGCGCCGATCCCGGCTCCGTCGCGGAATCGGACTGCGACTCGGCACCGTCAGGCCCCAGGGCATGTGCAGCCACCACGCGCCGTGCAGATGCTGCAGAAACCGCCTGAACCACTGCGCATCCTGACTCCCCAGGAAAATGCAGTAGCTGTTCTCCTCCGTATGCAGGCGGCGCGCGAACCGCTGCAGACCCTCCTGCGCCTGGATGCGGCGCTCCTCGTTTTTGGCGTTGGTCGCGTCGTCGGCGCGCCAGCCCGGGTCGACCACGTCGTCGACCTCGCGGATGACGTGCAGCGTGGACCGCAGCGCCTTGACGGGTTTGGGGAAGAGCAGCTGCAAGTAGCCGCCCGAGGAGCCGCGCGATTTTTTGTCGCGGTACGGCGGGAGGGATCCCGTCGCGAGGGAGCGCGGGCGCGCGAAATCCTTGGCGCGGTAGTAGTAGACGTCGTCGATGAGGTTGGTGCTCATCCACATGCTAATCATGCGGTCGAGCGTCTCGGCGAGGTCAGAGCGGTCGCGGTGGAGGTCGCTGGCATAGATGATGCGAAACGTCATGAGCTTGTACTCGAGCTCGAGCAGGTGCAGCTTCATGCGGATGACGGGCTCGTCGCCGACGATGAGGGCGTCGCCGAGGCGCGGCGTCGAGGGCTTCCAGCCGCCGCTGCGGAAGCTTTTGCTCGACGTGTTGGACGTCGACGACGACTGCGACTTGTTCGACGGCGTGGGGCTCGGGTCGCGCGTCATGCTGTCGGTGCGGTGCGCCTGGCGGGCGTAGTTGACGCAGAGGAAATCGTCCTTGCAGGGCCGGCCGGAGCGGTACGTGGGCAGATTGCGGACGGCCTCGCGGCCCTGCTGCGCGGCGACGTGGAAATCGACGCCCTTGCGCAGCAGCTGTACGTAAAACGTCTCGAGGTACGTCTCGACCGTCTTCCAGTGCACATAGAACCACATGGCCGAGATGTTCTGGACGCCGCGCTGCAGGAACAGGTGCGCCAGGTTGGTGATCGAGGTGGTGCGGTTGTAGGCGGAGAGGCAGGCATTTAGGACGACGTTTTCGATCTGGTGCTCGGCGAGCAGATCGGCCACTTCGGACGCCCGGGCGAGTCGAACCTGTGGGAGGTGGTAGCCGTTGCTCTGCGTGGCAAAGGTGCGCTTGGCAAACAGCAGCCATGGTGTCGGGACGCCGTATCTACGACTGTCAGCTATAACTCTAGCGAATTGACAAAGCAAGGCACTCACTCGTCTGGAATTACCTGTCCATGCAGGTCGAAATGCACCAGGTTAAACTGCACGCCTTGCAGCGCGCGCGTTCGCAGGTGCTCGCCCAGTTCCTCGACGCAGCCCGGCCGTACCACCTCCAGCAGCATCCGGCTTCGGAGCTTTTTCTGCACGGTCATGAGCGGAAACTGCGCTAGGTCAGGCTCAGCGTCGCGATCCGCACCCGTCTTCGAAAAGTCGCGTGCCACTACCAGCAGGATCTTGTACATGCTGGCCGGGTCTGCCTGCACCTGGGCGAGCGTCTGCATCTTAGGTGACAGCACGCCACCGTGGTTCGCCCGACGCGCCGGAAAATCCGTCACGCGGCTCACGCGCAGGCGCAGGTTGGGTAGTGTAGGTAGGCGGATGGATTCGAGCAGCTCCCAGGCCAGGCAGTGGATGCCATCAGTCGCGACGCCGTCGTGATCCGACTGGTGGTGCTCGACGACATAGATCTGCAGGTCTGTCGCCTTGGGCCGCAGCAGGTCTTCGCGCAGATGCAGCTGGCTCAGCAGCGAGTGCGCATAGCCGTAAATCTGACGCTCCGTGCGGGTGATGCCGTCGGGGCTGCTCGGCCGGGCGGGGACGTGACTGTTGGTGGACAAGCTTGTAGGGCTCCAAGGCGGTAGATCGGTGATGCGGAGGTACTTTTCAAAGACGGTGCGGTAGTCTTCATCGATAAAAGGGTCGACGAGGGTGACTTGGTGGGTTTCGGGTCGCGGCTGCTGGCCATTGAGGCGGACGGTGAGCTTCCAACGGCGATGGGGTGTGACTGGAGGTGCGCCGTTGAGAGGCACCTCAATGACACTCTCGGCTGTGGAGGGACGTCCTGGATAGGACGTGATATAGATTGCGTCCATCTATGTATGCTCCCGCTATGTAGCTGTTCCCCCTCTTTCTGTGTCCTCTTGTGTCCTCCCTCTGTGGTGTAGAGCTCGAGTCGTCTCGCAGGGAGGCTAGCCCGGCGGGCAACGATGGTTCGCGTGTCGCATGCACCGCAGTGCCGCGTCCAACGTCGTTCTTCTCCGTATCGGTCGGTATGAGGCTGCACCTGTGCATCGTCGGATTAGCAAGTCGCACAGACAAGACGAGGCCGAGGACGCGGGCGGAGCTTACCCAGATCTGTATCGCGTGGCGTTTTTTTTGCGCACGTACGTAGTACTGGGTCAGGTCTCGGCAAACCACGCGAGGGACAGGCAGTCCAGCCTCTTGTTCCAAGCAAGTAGTCGGTTCGTCAAAAGGAATCTGCGCTTATGCTGCACGTCGACGCAAAAGAAGTCATATGCAGAAAGCTTCGTTTATGGTAGGAATGGGAAATTGGTTCCGGCGCATGTCATGCTCAGCTCCTGCAACAGCCCCTGGTCAGTTATAGTGCATCCGGGGCGCGTGGCCGGAGGTGAGTGGCGTGCATCGCCCTACGCTAAGACGGTACGCCACGCGATACAATTGTGCGTGCAAGGTAAGGCCTAACCAATTTTTAAAACTGCACAAGAAACAAGATATTAGTTATTAATGTTATAAACGTTTATATTCCATTCAAATCTCTTTCGTTCTATTCTCTTTGCTTCCAACTGCTGTGCCTATATCGGCTCATGCAAGCACTCTAGATCTCCCCTCAGTTAGCCGCTTGCCTGCCCCCAAGTACCCAAGTACCGAGGCGGGGGGACCTGGTCTGTCGGGCTAATAACTACTGACATATTATTTTTTTGGGGGGGAAATAAGCATGGCATCAATAATCAAATGGAAATTACAGTTTTCTCTTTACTCGTACCATGCTGTATGTAGCTGAAAGCACACCCTTCCCTTCCAATTAGTCCGTCGCATCACCACTTTAATGCTCGCGTGCACAGAAAAACAAAATAGAGTTTCCTGCTAGTTAGGCAGCCGTGATTTTAAAGACGAGATCCAACGAATGAGATTGCTCTGTTAGCCGCTGCCGTTTCCATTCTCGGCCTCCTTACACAGAGTTTGCTCCATGCTGCAGACATGGCAGTCAGTGTCTTGCGTCGCAACTACAACTACCACTAAATTGAAATATGTACGGAGAGAAAATGGTTTATATACCCCTGATTTGCTATTTGGTGCCGTAGTAAAGCGGAAATGATTCTCGGCTCCTCGCTAGTCTAGGGCGGCAGTCCGCCTAGCCTAACAGTGCCTGTAGATGTCTTCTATTAGCAATTGCAGTAAATGAAATGTCTATTCTCCATCTGGATGCTTTGATGCATCGTAGGCTGATCGACTCAATGGTGGCGCAGCCAATACTGGCGCCTTGCATGCGGCTAACAGCATCGCACCCATATTGGCTTGACCCCTCACTCAGCCTCATTGACAAGCACCTCTGCCCAAGTAAAGCCATCTGCCGCGATAGCATGTCTGGGCTGGATGGCCTCGGCATCGCCGCAAACGTATTCGGCGTCGTAGATCTATCTTCCAAACTCCTCGCCTCTTTCGCTTTCTACCTGCGCGACGTCAAAAATGCCCAAGATGACCGAGCCCGGCTGATGCAGGAGGTGACGCAATTCCACATTCTCAGCACTCGAATCAAAGAGCTACTCGACAGTCCGCAAGGCGCACAGCTGAAATCGTCTCGCGCGCTCGCTCTCGTCTTGGCCGACAGCAAGTCGCTGCTGCAAGAGCTCGACGACAAGCTCGCCCCTGCCGCAGGCGCATCCAGCAGCCGAGGCGCGACACTCGCCACTGCCGTACTGTGGCCCTTTCAGCGCAACGATGTAAATAGTAAAATAGCTCTGCTGGAAAACTTCCGCACCAAAGCTGAAAGTGCTCTTCAAATCGATACAGCGTGCGTATTCCCCCGCTCTCCGCCTCTTCCCAGACACTGATAGTAGTCTTAGTGCTGTCGTCCTGAGCCTGGATACCAAGGTCGTACTCGACCGCCTGCTCATAGCGAACGATGCGCTATTCAACTCTCAAGCAGAGGAGCACAAACCGACATGTCTGGCTGGAACGAGCGTCGAAATTTTGGCCAAGATTTCCGAATGGGTGAATGACCCAGCCGCCAAGCCAATCTTTTGGCTCTGCGGTAAGGCAGGCACGGGAAAGTCCACAGTGTCCCGTACCGTCGCCAAATCTCTCTCAAACCAAAAACAACTCTGCGGTAACTTTTTCTTCAAGAGGAACGAAGGTAGTCGCAGCAACCTGTCTCGATTCTTCTCGACGCTCGCCGCCGGCATGATCGCCCAGACTCCTGTTCTGGCACTGCAAGTCAAGGAAGCACTCGATTCCGACCCCCAAATCTGTACCAAAACGACTACAGAACAATTTGAAAAGCTACTGTACGTGCCGCTCGCTGCAACTTCCAGCAACAGAACGGGGCCGACTACTGTGGTGGTCATTGACGCGCTGGACGAATGTGAGGGCGAGGAGAGCATCGTGCTGCTCCTACGCCTTCTGGCGCGAGTGCACAGCATTCCAAATGGACCCAAGATTTTCATCACGAGCCGTCCGGATTTATATCCTCGCATCGCATTCAGGCGCATCAAGGGCGTGTATCAGGGCGTCGTCATGGAGAAGATGGCGCGGGCCAAGGAAGACATTGCCATCTATATCCAGCACGAACTGTCCAACGTACGCAACAACTACAATATTGACGTACCATCACATCGACAACTTCCCGAGGCGTGGCCGGAAGAGAGTGATGTTGCTCTACTAAGCACAGCCGCGACGCCGCTCTTCATTTTTGCCGCCACCGTGTGCCGACTGATTGCGGATCGCACAGGCGGGCCGCCAGACGAACAGCTGCAGTACGTCTTGGACTTCCAGAGAAAAAGTGATGGCCAATCTCAACCACATCATATTGAGCAGCTCGCGTCGACTTACATGCCAGTCTTGAACAAGCTCGTAGCTGGTCAGTCTCCTGGACAGCAGAAGGAAACCTTGCGAGGGTTCAAGTCTCTCGTAGGAGCAATTATCAGTGTAGCGATTCCTTTGTCAGCTTCTATACTGGCCGAACTTCTACAAATCAGAAGGACCAACGTTGATACGAAGCTGGACCTGCTTTATTCCGTCTTGAGTGTTCCCTCAGACCCTACCTCGCCAGTGCGCCTCCTGCATCTCTCCTTCAGAGACTTTCTGACCCGCTGCCAAGAGGACAACCCATTTTGGATCGATGAGCGTGTTGCACATCAAGAAATATTTGATCGCTGTCTATCTATCATGGGATCACTCAAGCAGGATATCTGCGATGTTGGAGATCTGACCACGCATTGCTTATATATCAGCTCGGACCGGATAGATCAGTCTCTAACACCCGCCTTGCAGTATGCTTGTCTGTACTGGGTCCATCATCTATACAAGCTAGATGATGTGGCAGTTAATTTAGGGAAGATACAGAAATTCTTAAACGAGCACTTGCTTCATTGGATCGAAGCCCTCAGCTTTATGGATATGTGTACAGAAGCCTTGGGCATCGTACGCAGCTTGCGGCTGCTCATTACAAAGGTAGAAAGAGTCCAGTATATTATTTCGTCTAAGTCTAACACTTCTCACAGACTCAAAGCCACCACCAGCTTATCAGTTTCCTCAGAGATACTGAGCGATGCATATTGGCTAATCTTCCTATTCTGAAAGACAGCCCATTGCAGCTGTACTCCTCGTTTTTGGTGTTTGCTCCCATGTCTAGCATAGTACGGAAACAGTTCGGACAGTTCCTGGATGCAATTTTTCAGTCTCCTCCAAGGACCCAAGAAAACTGGACTGAATTAATCCAGAATATTGAAAGAAAAGCCCGCGACAGCAATATCATCAAGTTTTCGCCAGACTTGACCTACGCGGCGCTCACAGATGGCAGCGTAGTAACTATATGGTTTCTCGAGTCTGGTATAGAACTTCTTACTCTGGAAGCACACCTGAAGCCTATCTGCAGCGTTGTCTTCTCCCCGAATTCGGAGCTGGTTGTTACAATAGACGTGGCTGGCGTGCCGAAAATCTGGTCTCTGGTCTTGTCTAATCGTGTTTTACTACCGCTAGACAAATCGAAAAGAATTTGTTCCGTCGCGTTTTCGCCGAATTCACAAATCATCGCGGCAGCCTCAGTGGATGGTGCCATTGATATCTGGGATATTACATCAGGTGGTGAGCTGCGCACCTTTGCAAGCGATTTTGAAGGTGCGGACTTCCGAAAAGCAGAAGAGTTTACCCTTCACTTCTCTCCCAATTCAAATTTCCTTGTATCATCTACCGACGGTGTCATCAACATATGGAATATTGCGTCCGGCAAGTGCACATGCTGGTTGAAGCAATGTTGCGACTATGTGCCTCCCGTGGCTTTTTCATCCGACTCGTACTTCGTGGCTGCAGCATCCAAAACTGACGGTCGCAACGAGATCAGAGTCTGGGATCTTTCCGACTTTCGATGTACTCAGTTGATAGAATTGAGTCACGACGTAAAAACTCTGTGCATTTCTGGCGAGGGTGAGCTGATTGCGGTGATGGTGGACGGGAGCGTCTGCAAATCGGAGATACCATCGGAGGAAATGGCACGCACGGTGACGCAGGATGAGCCCGCAGGAAAATACCTATGCATATCGCCCGATTCTCGTTATGTGGTCAAATGGGAAGATGGTCTCTGCATCTATCACACTCTCTCTGGTAGACGTATTTATACTCTCCAGCATCCAAACCAGTCTGTTTGGCACGCAGACTTCTCACAAGACTCGAAACTGCTAGCTTCAATATCCGTACAAGGTACAATATCCCTCTGGAACGTTAGTTCGATATTGGAAAGCGACTCGCCACGGTCCGAATGCAGCACGGCGGTCGATTACATTCGTCTCTGCCCGGACTTGAAAGTGGCCGCCACAGTGTCTTTCGAAGGGCCCATCACACTGTGGGACTGTGAGTCTGGTGATCATATTCGCACCATTGATCGTTGCTGGAAACATGCGCACGAGACCATCTTCTCTCCCGAATCCGAACTGTTGGTTGTTTTGGACAGAGCCGTCTTCTGGGATAAACTCTCCATCTTCGACGTGCAGACTGGCAACTATACACTTTCTATATCGCTATCGATAGAGGAGCTGCGCACGCGGATAAGTACCTTTGTTTTCGTGTCCTTCTCTCGAGACTCAAGTCGCATCGCTGCGATGACCGAAGACGGAATGGCCCAGGTCTGGGATACGCGATCGGGAGTGCGGATCGAGAAGCGGGACTTGGACCTGGCAGAAGGCGAACCCGAATGCCGCCCGAACTTCGAGGCCACGTATAAAATAACCAACGGCGCATTTGCCGCTTTTTCGACAGTACCGACGACCCTAGCTATGGTGGTGCAGAAAATAGAGGCATCGACATATGCGAGGACGTACGCAATGAGCTTCACATCCACAATCACCAACATTTTAAGCATTTGGGACTGTCAATCCCTTAAAAAGCGTACTTGTACCGAGATAAATGACTTGTCAATATTCTGGATCGAGTTTACCCCAGAAGCACATCTTCTCGTCGCTGGTGTCAAGGCTTTTGTGGTGGAGAATATCATCGTCTGGGATGCCGCCACGGGCGAACGCCTCTGCGACATAGCGTTGTCTGGCCTGCTTGTCTCGCCGTCCTCCACGACCGGCGATCTTTTGGAGATGATGATGGCCACCGGTTACATCACTCCGGAACGTATGCCGGTGCCGGGCTCCCAACTGCACACGTGGATCCATTCGAGACGGGGCTGGGCGCAAGGCTTCAGCATCAGCGCGGACGGCTGCTGGATCACGTACGACGGGAAGCCCTTTTTATGGATGCCGGCCGCGGCACGACCGCACGCATTTCACGTCACGGGATCGACGATCATCATGGCATCGCAGTCGTGCACAACCAACGTGTTGAGGTTCAAGACTCCGCCTCGTGCAGCGGCTGCGGATGAGGCACCAGATCGAAAGGGGCATTGACCGAGTACATTATTTCCTTGTGAAAAGAGAAGCTATTGTACATATCCATGATTTAAGATGCCAAATTTATCTTCTAGTCTAAGCAGTGCCATCCTAACACGCCTCTCATACCACGTGCCGTTACTCATTTTTTTTGGTCCATTAACCTACGTGAGCTCCTCTAGACTTTAATATATCTATCGCACCTGCCCCGTCCCACAGCGCCCAAAGCCGATTCTCGCCTGTTTATATATCCATGCTCTCAAACTCGGCGGTTTTCACAAATTTATTTACTGTTTTTTCTCAATTCTGTTTCTACAGCACTGTATCATCCAGGCAGCTCAGCCACCGGGCTCCCGACGAGTTCTACCCTCCGCGGGGGGAGTGCCGGTTCGCGGTCTGGCGGCGCGGCCTCGGCTGCCCCCATCTCCTTTTTGCTCTCTATCCGTCCTCCGCGCCTCCGACCGGCCGTCTTGCCCCGCCTGTAGCAGAACCAAGCCAGGAATCCCAGCAAGGCGAGGCCGCCGGCCGCCGCCGCCGCACTCACGCCCGCCACCGCGGCGACGGAAAATGAGCCGGGCTCGGACGTGTCCTTGCTCACCCAGTTCATCCCACCTTTGTACGCGCTGGCGCTAGCGGAGAGAGTGCTGCTCGTGCTTATGGTGTCGACGGCGTGCCCGTGCTCCGTCGCAGATGGCATCACGGTGAGTTTCGCAGCAGGTAGATCCGGCCCAGGCACGATTGAAGATGTGTAGTCCGGTATTGAGGTTGGATATGTTGTTTCAGAAGCTGTTTGAATCGGGTCCTCTGTTGGTGTAAACGGCGTCGTGGGCGTTATTTGCGAAAGCTCGCTTGTGGTGGTGCCTGGGGCGATGTCTGTCGTCGCAGTGTCGGAAGACATGGACTCGGTCGTAGGAAGATCCGTAGATTCCTGCGTCGAGTCATCCGTCCTCAAGCCATCAGTTGGGAAATCTGAATTTGTGAAAATGTCTGTCGCCATGGGGTCACTCGGGAACGACACGGTTGGCGTGACAGTTGCACTGATGCTGTCGGATCCACTTCCTGGCAACGAATCGCCGCACAACAGAGCAAAGAATTCGAAGCCTTTGGGTGCCTCGTCGGGCAAACATGCTCCTTGCAGACATCCGGTAACACCGGCACGAATAGAGGCCAGCTCATCGGACGGGCAGCCACAGGACTCTGCTGGGAGGGAGCAGCCGACGGCGGCAAGCGCCGGTGCCACGCAGAAGGACTATATGAGAGATGGTCAGCATGTTTGACTTCAGTGTAAATGAAAGAACAACGACGGAAATTCGGTCGGAGAGGGTTAATTAAGGCAAACGTACAGCGCAGTCGGGGAGCGTGTCGAAGAGGTCTCCGATATCAACAGCAGTGACCGTCACCGCGAAAATCATGGACGTAAATTTCATATCGAGACCAGCCCAGAAGCTCGTAAAGAGGATATCAGTGCATGGCCAGCCTTACACCTGAAGCGATTCACTCGTAATGAATGAACAGAATGTGAACGGGGGAGAAGAACAAGACGCCTCGGCGCGCAACTTGGGACGATGAGTACATGGGCGAGTGAGAGTCATGAGCTCGATCCCCCATGTCATAAACGTGACATAAGACAATACGCGATTTGATTCAGCACAACCCGAGAACATGGACCAGCCAAGGACAGTTGCCTACCCAGCCTGGGCGCTGGATTGCGGACGACCCGGTCTGATGGCGTGTAGTGTCAAGGGGTGTCTACTGGCTGCGGTGTATCAGCATGTGGTCGCTGCATTGCCGTTCAGCAACTGCCGTCACGCTGAACCCTGGGCTCCCGATGCTTTCCGCCACGCAGAATTTGGAAGCATGCATGCGGCTTGCTTCATGCCGCTGGTGAATTGTAAACACCTGTGCCGGGATGAGGCTATCGGGAGTCGTCAGACGCGGGCACACGCAAAACTATCGCTGAGCTCTAATTCGCCCGCTTCTCCCTGCGCAGTGTCGTAGATCGTCGGAGGCAGCCCAAAGTTTGTTTCATATACATTCTAGAAAAATCGAGTCATCAAGACGCTGACCGGGAGCACCGATACATACTAAAGGATGGTCTCTTTCGTGTGTAGTCGCAGCCCAGGATAAGAAGGGAAGAAAAAAAGCAACGGAGACTCGATAAATCAATATTTCTTTATATTTTGGAATATTGAACTAGTATCGGAAATCGCGACTTGCTACGAGGATTTTTGTCCCAGGTTGGCTGCCCTATGAGTGAGATGCTCAGTTCGTTTCACATGTATTGCGACTCCGTTTCGAGCCAGGCCACCTAGAAACGCTCACCAGACGCGCTCTCCGAAGTTTCGTTTTAGCATTCCATTTCCCAAATATTTCTGCTCTGCATGTAATTGGTGCATTCCTCGATATGTTTGCCCGTGCGGCTACCTTCTTTTGACGCTAGTTGCTAACTACAGAACTCTTGCAGATTCTCGGTTAGTTGATCGTGCTAGTCGGCTGCAGATTTACTAGTAGCCCACGGATCTACGAAGCCGTTAGACAAAGAACACGCGGAATACAAAGTCAAAGAAATGTATATTTTTAGTTTTATCCTTGGTAGTTATTGTCCTTCTCTCGCTATTTTAATCTTTAGCCCTTTGTCTTTCTCATATTTTCCTCTGTTTCCTTATTAATATAAGTATTTGGCCCTCATCTAGGCTCTTCAATTGAACCCCTGCTTCTCTAGCGTGCGGGGTTAGTTTCCAGCTCCCCATCCGATCGCAAAGCGCTCCATTGCTCCCGTTTGGACATTTTCAACAGATGACCTGCTCACCGAGCCTGTCCTGTTGCTAATCTTGATACCAGAATACGCTATGCGAAGGCCTTTGAAAGGGTCCCGTGGAGGTTTGAAAAGTAGCAAAGATCCATCACCAAGAGCGGTATCAAGTTGACAATGAGCCATAAGCCAGCGGCCCCAGATCAAAGGGCTCCTGAGATGGCGGCGCCACTGCCTGTTGCGCCGCCTCGGCGGAAAAAGCAGTGGGCGACAAAGGCCAGGACGGGATGTCTAAGCTGTCGGTAGGTACTGGTTTTAATGTTTGTCCAGTTCAGTCTCTGTCTCCATTTTTCTTCCTTTTCCCTTTGGAAACTATAAAGAGGATGTGCGCTTGGTTCTTTATATCTTCAAAAAGTCGCTGACCAATGCATTTCCCCCTTTGCCATCGTGCCAAAACAAGTTACACTAACAAACAATTCTTATTCAGCTCCCGACGCGTCAAGTGTAATGAGGGCCGACCAAAATGTGCGGCCTGCGGCAAACGCAATACCACGTGCCATTACGAAATTGAAGCCCCCATTGCAAGTCATCAGTGCAGTACCGCCGCTCTATTGCATGTCCCCCCACACATTGGTTATGAGAAGTCTCCGGCAGTTGGTGATTGGGATGTCAGCCCTGCAGAATTACGTGGGCTTATCGAATACTACCTTTCCAATGTGCAAAACCCGACGGAGCGTGCTGAAGAGCGGCAGTATCTTGAGCAGCTCCTTTATATCAACCCCGGCCCTTGGCATTCCGAGTTTGCTGGTCGAGGGCCAGTACCTGGCTGGCGGTCTCCTCCAGGATGGGAGACAATTGAAGCTCTGGCTTTCCGTAAGTAGAGCCAGCTTTGCGTCCAAGCACACCCAATTATCTAGATAGAAGGGAGATGGCGCCTGCTCCGTTATTTGAGCTTGCAGGTGGATGACAAGTACTGACACGGACCATTCCATCGACAGGAAATGCAGCATTGGCAGAAAATGCGCGAAATAAAGACCTGGCTGAAAGTAGACACAGGGCACTATGCCGACCGACACCGTACAACCCAGCCAACGACATCACCATTGCTGGAATATTGTGTATGCGAATAGGTCGCATCGTTCGACACGAAAACATGGAGACGGCACGCCCGACACCATCCACCGTACATCTTTGGGCTCGGCTCCAGCAATTACTCTACAAGGCAGTTCAACGGCTCAGTATACAAATAACTGACACCGAAAACGTCATAAAAAACAACATTCTGCAGACTATTTGCGATATGACAGCTATCGAAGTCAGTCTAGCCAAAACAAAAGTAGAACGGGGCTTTTTCATGATAACTTACCACTTTCTCTGTTTAGGAATATCTCAACATGGGTGGCACAAGAGCGCACTTGCGGGGATTTCTCGTCGTGTTAAGGCTTTGCAAAACGGCCCCTATCGAGCTTGCCTTGAAAACGCCTGGGGTTGGGGCAGCTGCACAGTCTTTGATCATGTTTGTTTTCCTGATTTTTACTCGGCGCTAAAGGAAGTAATTAACCAGGCATAGCTGCGGTGTACTCTCAAACACGTTGTCGAGCTGCGACGCTCAATTCCATGAGATAACTGACTTCACCGACAAGGAGCTGATAGATATCTATCACTTTACTCTTTACAACGAGTGTCCTTGTCCCAGTTTCCTCTGGGTGCAAATCCTCAAAATTACGAAACTGAGACGCATCGTGGCGTCCGGCGCAGACAGCCTCGAAGTGAGGCAGGCAAAAGAGGAGATTTTTAATGAGATTTCTACATTTAATCCAGCGCAATGGGAAGAGAAGTATACGATCCCGACGGGCAGTACGGCAGCTCTCATGGCGTCGATATTCAAGGCCGCCGTCAGCATATACTGCTGCGCCAGTGTTTCCGTGCCGGCCGCAGGAGAAGACACCGAAGATCATCAGTCGGCCACCTGGAGCTTGTCCATCATTGCCCGCCAACGCCGCACGTTGCTCGACCAGCTCAACGAGGCGTTTATCGATCAGCGCATGCGACGCGCCATTGCGTGGCCGCTGGCCGTGGCCGGGTACGCCGCCAGCAAAGGCAGCTACGCGGATCGGGCCTTGGTGACGCAGCTTCTGACGGATATGCGTCTCGAGGTTGGCCCGGGACCGGCCAAGCTCAGGCAGAGGCTGCAGAGCTTCTACCTGTACCCGGGCGAGGGACGCTGGGATGATTGCTGGCGGGGCGCATTTACATACATTATTTAAGAATCTACTCAGAGAATGACAAGAGCAGCGTACTGCTTATCAAACTTGAAAATTATAGCTTTGACAGGCCTTTTAAAAAAAAATTATGTGTAAATTGAAATAGAGCGCCATGTCCTAGTTCAGCAAAAGCAAGCGGGTGATGCGACGTGAGACAGCACGGCCGAATGTAGCGAGGTAAGTCGGCGTTTTTCTGATGGTGTGGCCGCAAAAACAGGCCGCGTGGGCTTTTCAGCTCACAGAGCTGCCACACCAAA
Source organism: Paracorniculantispora psalliotae (assembly GCA_002796755.1). NCBI lineage: Eukaryota > Fungi > Ascomycota > Sordariomycetes > Hypocreales > Cordycipitaceae > Paracorniculantispora > Paracorniculantispora psalliotae. Next base: position 653,950 of record PHFE01000022.1, on the reverse strand, counting down.
AAGTATATAAGCTCTGTACTCCTCCCATCGCCAGAATCTACTAAAAGAAATCAAAGGAAATCGACAAAAAGT
>PHFE01000022.1:630177-653854 GCA_002796755.1 Paracorniculantispora psalliotae | reverse complement strand
CACCGACCCAACTACTAATCTGCCGATTATCAGCTTGTCTATGGGAGAGCAGACGGGATCCCGAATTTTCTGATATCTATGGCCGTATGTACCAGTATCTTAAGCAAATCAGCTTATATCTACACGATTTGTGGTGAACATCGATCATTAGTCTTGGGTTTGGCTGCTACAAGTCGACTCTGTTTGTGTATTAGTATATACAGAGAGGGTGTGGATATCTCCACGAGGACATTAGCACAGCTTTCTTCCTTGGCCTATCACAGAGACGCAGGGAAATTATTTCATTATGGGGTTCGCAAGTTCCTAGTGGACTTGGATCGAGGTACTTCGCAAAGAGTCACGAGAATGCGGCCCAGACTGTGGCCCTCTTTAACACGCGCTTGACTATTCATCTTGAAACTCAAGATGAGACTTCAATACAGTAATTTTCAGCAGTCATCGCGGAATATTTCAAAAGACTTATCGGCGGCGGCTACGAAGAACAATTTGTTCAATGATGCAAACCGTGCGTGCGCCAAAGAGCTCACGGCTATCAGCAAAAACCGCAATTCACGCAAAATTCTCCTCTTTCTGATTGTTATCGTTCAATTGGCATAACGCTCAAGAAACAAGCGAAAGAACCGATTCCAGGACCTGCCTCCTGCATCATGCTTGATCCTCTGTCAGGGTTAACCAGATATCCATAGCTAGCTGATTGCAGAAGCCGTGATGAGCCATGTTAGTGCTCTTACCATGCGAATAGTGCACAGGTCGACTAGCCGAGCACCGAACTGGGGCTTGTTTCGTGAGTTCGGTTCATCCTGTGGAAATGACAGCCACAGGGCCAGCCACCCAGAAGTAGCAAACGTCAAATAGTGAGAAAAAAGTCGCTCGTTTGTTGGTCGCCAACTCTTCGATGCTGTACCCTATACCGTTGTGGATGCACCGTGCGAAAATTGCGGGGTGGCCGACTCGCACAGTCCCCTCACTCGTCAAAAAATTTGTAGCGCCTCACGTTGCGCTGGTGGATGAGCATACCGACATAAGATACTCGAAAAAAGATGGCGCCACAAATCACAGAAGAGGAGATCGATGATCTCATTTATTTTGCTCGCGCTGGCGAAGATGTCGACCTCATGGAGAGCGTAACGGCGCTGGCTGAGCGTGAAAAGGTTGCGCCCGCTGTCATCCTCATGGCGACCAAGGACGAGGCCAAATCCACAGTACTGCACATGGCTACCGGTAACGGGCATTTAGGTAAGTTATTCCTGTTTTATCCCTTGGTTAAAATGAGAGTTTTCATGCATGCCTGGCGCAAAGATGGCGGCTAACTCTTGCTAGAAACGGTTCGCAAAGTCGTGGCGTGCTTTGATGGAAGAGCAAAGGAAGAGAAGCAGGCATTCCTCGATGAACCGAATGAGCACGGTAACACGGGTATGCACTGGGCGGCTCTCGGCGGCCACCTGGATACGGTCAAATTCCTCATGGAGCACGGCGCCTCGCCCGCTCTCGCCAACGAGCGCGACTACGTACCGCTGGACCTGGCGAACCAGAACGAGAAGACGGAGGTGTCTCAATACTTTTTGTCATTCCTGAAGGAGCTTGAGAGCGAGAACACCGACGAGGGCTTGAAGAACGCTGCGGCCTCTATTGAGGTTGAGGAGACGACGGAGGATGGAAAGACAGTCTAGTGCATAAAAGGGGCATTTTGAGAGGGAAGCAAAAGTCGGTTGCAAAACACGATACGAGAGCATTCATGACTGGAAGGCAGTTGAAATGCTCTACTTAGCCACATGTATCGAACGAGGTGTTTTGAAAGAGCGCGCTCGTTGGACGGGAGGCAGCGCCATCGCCAGCTGATTCCAAAGGATAATTTGGAAGCAGCTCTGAACTGGGACAATTTGAGAGGAGACGACAAAATGATTCCGAAAAGACTGTCTCATCTCTGGTAGGACGGCCGAAATACACTCTGACGCTCATTGGCAAGAGGGCTTTGGGTGGCCAGTCCATACGAAATACTGTGCCAAATCACGTATTTCGCATTTATTCGCAAGATAGAATTGAATTTAAAAATAGAATACCATATGCAAGAAACCCGTTTTGCTCTTCACTTACGGTGAAGGTTGGCATTTGTCTCGCACGGCGGATAATCGGTACCGGATCGCCGACAACGCTCAACGAGACGCATGGAGCACCAGCGCCGCGAGTCAGATACCGTATTTCACCGACGTACCACCGGCCTGGGATCAGCGTGCATATATAATGCGTGGAAATGCAGCGCCCCCACGGAATTCCGTCTGGAAAAGAGTGTGGGGATAACAGGGTGTTCGGTGGGGGTCACCCCGGAGTCGCAGCGTGGGACTTCCCCGCGGAGAGGAACACTTGCTTCTTCTGTACTTTGCAACTTTCACAATTTATCTGCATCCCGGGCCTGGACCATTATATCCGCCGCCAAGCGACCCAATTTCGCAATTCCATCCCCGTCCCCCGTTTTCTTGAATAAAGCGGCGGAGTTCCTCTAGAATTGTCTTGCTGATCCAGGGCGCGCGCCCGCCCAACGCAGCCTGAATGTCCGTCAACGGCGGGTATAAGCGCGCAAGTCGCAAAGGGGCGCCGCGCAAGTTCATCTGCGAGCAGCCCGGCTGCGACAAGATTTACTCCCGGGCCGAGCACCTGCAGCGCCATCAGCTCAATCGTAAGACACACTCCCTCGCGCCAAAGCAGGCACTCCCCATGCAACGCCAGACCCCCACAGTGAGGCTAACTCACAACCCCCCAATCATCTCAGACAACCCAAAGGAGATCTTCCGGTGCGACGTGGGTGACTGCGACCAAAAGTTTGTCCGTCTGGATCTGCTGTCCAGACACAAGAAGCGTCACACGGCGTCCTACACGCCGCGCAACCGCATCCCCAGCTTCGATACGTCCGTGGACCGCAGCAGTCTGCTTGACGGCGAGCAAGATGTAAACCTGGCTGAGATTGGACCGAGGCCTTCGTACGGGCATCACTCGCATCCGCACTCGAGCGGCCCGCATGATGCCGCCATCTTGCTGACGCCTGAGTCGAATACGGAGCCGCCGCCAGCGTCGATGAGACATGGCCTCCATGGTCACTCCCACAATCAGAACAACGTGTGGCAGACGCCCATGGATGAGCAGCCACAGCCGCCCATGATGCGTCATCGCGGCAGCTTCTACGCTAGTGACCCTACTTCGATGCCCGAGCCGGCCAATCTCATCCCTTTTCCTACCCAGTCTTACCCTTCCGATACCCAAATGGGCCAGGGCAATTTTGCTGCCTGGCTTTTCGATCCCCAAACAACGTACGGCGACTTTAATGTTTCCAACCTCCCCTTTCTAGACGGCGGACTAGAGTCGACTTTTAACAACACAATACAGTACGACTACGAGTCGCTCAACAGTCTCTCGCCAATCGCACCAACACCACCACGACATCTCGACGCACCGGATGAGTGGATTACAGAAGCAAGACGTAAAGAGATCTTACAGTGGTTCCAGATATTCCGGAAGAAGCAGCCGAGATACGACGCTCTCATGACGACGCTGACGCTTGAGAGTGGTGGAGACTTGCCGGCGTTGAATGCGGACATGCTCCGAGACTGTCTCAAGGAGTTCTGGGATAATGTGTCTCCACGACTTCCGATTGTACACCAGCACACATTTTCAGCTAGTCGCTGTTCTATATTTTTACTGCTCGTCATGATTGCTCTGGGTGCGGCGGCGCTGAAGAACCGGGACGGAACAGGGCAGCTGTCAGAATACGGGGCATTTGCCGATGTCATTATTGCCTGCGTGCGATGGGAGATTCTAACATCGGATGACTCGGCGCCCCCTGCCAATCTCTGGGTGGCGCAGGCTCTTCTCTTACTGGAGTTCTACGAAAAACTGTACTCCTCCAGACGATTCCACGAAAGGGCACACATTTACCACTCTTCGTTTCTCACCCTGCTGCGAAGAGGTAGCCCATTGATCGGACGAACAGGTAGCGAATCGCCAGCGGAGCCAGAAAGTCTGAATGAGCGCGGTGCGTCAGGGATGCCTCTAGACTCGCATACGTGGTGGACGCGATGGGCGGAGACAGAATCCATGCACAGAGTCGTCTTTGCGGCGTTCATGCTCGACATTATCCACGCCGCCATTTTTGGCCACTCGGCGGACATGGCGGCGCACGAGATTCGGCTGCCTTTGCCTTGTGATGACAATCTGTGGGCCGCAAACAGCCCGGATGAGGTGCGACAACTCGACGCCAACTTTCGAATGTACGGCTTTAAGCAAGTCTCGTTCCTGGATGGCCTTAAGAGCGCGCTTCATGGTAAAGAGGTCAAGACTCATTCGTTTGGCCGCATGATTATCATTTCTGGCTTGTTGAGCGTGGGCTGGCATCTGAGTCATAGGGAAACTCATCTGAAGTGGCTCGATCTACGCACGCCGTCCACTGAAGTGCAAGACAACTGGCGCAAAATGCTGCTGATGGCGTTTGACAACTGGAAGGGAAGCTTCGACGTCGCCATGGCGGGCTCCATGTCTGAGTCGCCGGCGAGCCAGCACCACGGCGGGCAGAAGCGCGGCATCGCCAACGGGCCGATCCAGAGCGCACAGCTGCTGTTCCACCTCGCACACATGACGCCCAACGTCGACATCATCGACTGCCAGGTGTACGCCGGGGCGAAGCGGATCCTGGGGCGCAAGGTGTCGGCGCGCGACTACGCCAACGCGACGAAGCGCATGGTGGCGTGGGCCAAGCTCGGGTCGACGCGGCACGCCGTGTACCACGCCTTCCAGCTGCTGCACCGGGTGCTGGTCGACCCGAGCTCGGGCCGGCGGCGGCACGCGCAGCAGCAGCACGGGGCGATGCCCGATATGAACGGTGGCAGTGATGGTAGAGGGTACTCGATCCGACACGAGCCTGATCCGCACCGGCCGTGGATCATGTACTTTGCCGTGCTCACCATCTGGTCGTTTGTGCAGGCGCTGGGCCGCTCGACAGGCAAGCCGCTGTCGCTGCAGTCGCCGAACATGGCGAGCACCACCCACGGTCGCGTGGCCGAGTACCTGTCGCGCGTGGCGGCGCTGCGGGAGCTGGACGAGCGGTCGGCGGGATTGTTGCACGACGGGCTGCCGGATCTGCTCGATGTCATGGTGGGCATCTTGGAAGAGGCGGAGACGGAGCTTCTCGTCGAGGCGCGAGAGCGGCTACGTGTGTGCAAAGAGATGATACTTGGAGGGCCAAGGTAATGTCATTTCGGTTGGAAGCAGGACGGGTAGAGCTGGACCAGGGTTGTGCGTGTCCCCTGTCGATGTTCATTTAAATCGAACACGGGGCTTTGCAGGGCCGTTTTATTTATGACTCTTGTTTTTTATCAGCGCTTTTTACTTTATGACGAATCTTGCACGCCAATGTACAGTATCAGATGACCATTTGACCAGATCTATCATGAACCGCGATTGTGTCTCTCCCCAAGTGATGCAATTCCCGGCCGTTCTGTGATGGGTGTACCCTTGTGGCCCGATTCATCCAAGCGCCGCAGAAGTTCGGATGGCCCCAGCCAGGCAGGCTGAGCTGGACCAGGGGCGCGGGGTAGCATTGCAGGAGGTGTAGCGCCTTATGTACAATCTCGTCACAGGGCCAGCAGCAGCGCAGCCACGCTCATCTCGAGCCCTGCGAAAAAAGACGGGGTCAGAATCCTTCAGGCTTCCAGCCTTGCCCGGTCTGCAGCCACTGGAAGTCATCTGTTACTCATAGCTGGGCCAGCGCTAATAAAGTAGGCTCCAGCGAGGGGGCAAACTTGGTGGTGGTGCAAAGAAACCTCCACCAGTCACAAACCGGCTAGCTTCGCAGAAGGCCCAAGTCTCGGCCTGTTTGCTATTAGCAAATGGGACCGGCGGATTCTCGCCCCAGGCCAGGCTTAAGGTTCGAGGCGTTGCAACCCCCCCGCGGCCACGAGGGTTTAACTACCGGTCCATTCTAATAAGCTCGATCGCATCTGAACCAAAACCCTCCACCGCGCAAAAAAAGGCCGACAACTTGACGCCATCGACCTGCAAACAGCGCGAAACCACCGCCCCTCACCAGCGTCAATGAATACATAACACGACGACCGAAAGCCTTGCTGCTTGACCACTTCCTTTTTACAATACGTATATACTTCCCGAGACTGACTGGATGGAGGGCCGCGCGGGGTTCCGCGAGCTTGCACATGAGATGCTTGCCAACTCTGTCGTGTCCTTTACGCTCTCCGCGCCCACCGACACAGATCTGAAAACGGTCGTCCGCAAGCTGCGCGAGGATTCGGAGCACTTTAGCCAGACGCTCGAGACGTTGCCGAACCCAAATCGCTCAGACGCTTCGCAGCCGAGGAAGAAGCGTTGGGCGGCGCGCGTGAAGACTGGATGCGTCACCTGCCGGTACGTCTACCCGCCCCGAACCCCCTCACACTGCCACTCTCTTGGCGACGGAGAGATGACAAAGCAAAACACAAAGGCAGCGCATGACATGAGCGATGGTTTAGCTAACGAAATCTTTTGTTTGCGACGATAGCGGTCGACGTATTAAATGCGACGAGGCAAAACCCGCCTGCAAGAGATGCTCCCTCACCGGCCGCACATGCACCTACGACCCCGTGTCCAGCCCCCGGACGGGCTCCGAATCGGGGAGCTCCGAATCGCCTGAGCCTTCGTCGCCAGTCATGGGCCTTCCCTCGCCAGACTGGCACGTCGTCGACTCTTTACAATACTGTACGTTTTCTCGACTGCCCTCTCCCACTTGTCGCGTGCTGAGGCGGCGGAGAGGGATTCACGTTTGGGGGGGGGAAAGCTAACCTTTTGTCTCTCTGGCCAGATGTCAACATCATGCTCCCCATGCACGGCTACCACGCGACGGGCGACAGCGCCTACAGCTCCTCCTTCCAGGCGCAGAAGCTGATCGACAGCAACTTTGACACGGACAGCTTTGTGATGCAGATACTGAACCACCGGCTGCAGTGCACATCGTCGGCGCACAAGACGGCCGTCGTCTACGGCGCGATCCCGGAGCTCAAGCCCATCTGGGAGCGCCTGTTCAGTTGCATGGCCGTCGCGGTCAGCAATTTAAATCGGTACATGGCAAAAAAGACTTCCTACTTTGTGCTTCACAGAGTCGTGGATATCATGCACACAGAGGTACGAAAGTTTTGCGCTGCCCGATACGCTGAACGCATCGCTAAGTTGACATCATCTCCGCAGCTCTCGCTTTCACTTCCGACATGGCGGGCCCATGCTGAAGGCATGGGCGCCCTGGTGAAGACATACGGCGGAATTCCAGAGCTGTTTAAGACAAAGCCGCCTCCGGCAATGTCTGTGCAGTTGGTTTTAATGTAAGCGTTCATGTCCCTGTCTGTAATTACGCCCGCAAATGCGCTGACCGCAACGTAGATGCTCTACAATGTGTAATTCAACCAGCCCCGTAGACCAACAGATCAAGCTCATGTCCAATTGGTCAGACGAAGACATTGCCATGTCCTATGCCCACACCGGCTTCCACGCCTTTCCCTGCCCGACCGTTCTCTTCCAAGCCATCAATCGCATCACGCATATACGAACCCTGGTGGCCAGCTGCAGCGACATGGAAAGCATCAAAGGACTGCTGCCGCTGGCATACGAAGCGTTTGACAAGATTCAGCACTTTGACCCGAACAACTGGGTCGAGCCCTACGGCACCGACCACGAGTTTTTCCCCATCATCGGCCGCGCCTTCCAGTACGCCCTCGCGCTGTACGGCATCTTGTCGCTGCCCGGCCCGCTCGCGGCCGTCTTCATCTACCCGCCGCAGGCCATCACCGAGGTGCACGACGGCGCAAACGAGCCCCGCGCGTCGGACGACGACAACCACTACTTAATACAGGAAACGTTGCAGAAGCACCGCACCGCACGGGCGCGATACCAGGCCCATCTCTTTACGCTGTTCCAGCGGGCCGTGCCTGTGGCGCCGGCATCCGAGGGCCTCATGTGGCACGCCGCCGTCCTCGGCGTGTCGTTTAGCAACGGCGAGGAGGAGGAGCGCCAGGCCATCCTCGACTACGTGGACAGCCTGCGCTATGTGTACGGCGCGGACGGCGGCGCGAATCATTTATACGACAAACTACAGGAGTTTTGGGCATCGGGCAAGAAGGAATGGGACCAATGTTTTTATGAGCCAATTAATATCCTTACATGAGCGATTTCCATATACAATAATATATTACGACGACTTCCGCGATGCCGATTGCATCGGCGCTGGAACCTACTTTTGGGCGCTGGTTTGCACATCCCAACTCAGCATGGGCGTATGATTTGCCATTACTGCTCGCGTTTTCTCCCCCCTGTTTCTACTGCGAACATTGAGGATGAGCTGAATAGCCATGTTTTTATCCAGAATAAGTGAGCATCGGCTCACACCAGTTTCCAGGTAAGGCTGACGCCCGCCTACCCACCCGGCGACTGCCGAACTGGGCACACGCCATCGCGAAGCTAACGATGCAATGCGACCAGTTCCGCCAGTCGATTTCCAGCGCTGCAGGACCACCCCCCACACGACGCTAGCTAATCCCTTATATAACTGCATAGGTGGCCTGGAGCCTGCAGGTACCATGCCGCCCCAGCCCAACGACGGGCGCAAAATGACAGGCTCGTTCAATCCTATCCCTTGCAGCAAAGGATCGAAGAAAAGCATGGTGGTGGATACGGCGTCTGTGAGCAGCTCAGACGACTCGCCGCCACCGAACAGGCAGAAAAACTGGGCGCCCCGAACCAGAAGCGGGTGTAATACCTGCCGGTGAGCTGCACCGCCCCCCATGCTTGCTGGCAGCCTTGGAAACTGATACGTTGTGTGAGAAAAGAGCTCGCCGTGTGAAATGTGACGAGCAGACGCCCGTCTGTCGACGGTGCACCATCGGAGGACGCAATTGCGTCGGGTTAGGCTATGGTGCCAGCTTTCACGAGCTGGCGGTAGCAGTGCGTCCAAGCAAAGGTCTTGAACCAGAGGACTGGGCTTTCAAAGAAGCCGCCCGATACTGTATGTAGCCCTCTTCACCTTCTGCCTGCCCAATCGTTTCATGGCTGTCGTTTTCTCGTCCTGACCTCGGCGCGCACACCGTCCAGATGTCGAAGTCCAGGCTCCCATGTCTCATTTTCCCGCGGTTGGCGAGTCGAGCTTCCAGTCGACGTACAATGCCCGGGAGGAGATGGCCAAGCGCCCGCCGCCGCCGCTGTGCCTGATCTTGTCGACCGTGCAGCACCGCATCCTCTGCCTCGCCGGCGCGTGGAAGGTCGTGCCCGCGCACAAGAACATGCTGGCGATTGGACACCTCTGGCAAACCCTGTATGAGTACCTGGTCCAGTGTCTGAATCAGCTCAACGTGACGTTGCGGGTATCAAGGGACCCCCGCCAGAGCTTTGTGCAAATCAGCACACTACTCGGCACAGAGGTAATAATGCCAGCCCCCAAATACAAGTGCGGAGTAGGCGCTAACGTGCAAGTTGGGACGGGCAGCTTGGTCTTTTTATACCGACATGGCGCTTACATGCAGAAGGCATGGCTCGCTTACTGAGTGCGTACGGCGGTATTGACGGCATTCTACACATGGAAAGGCCGAGGCCGTTGCTGATGTATTTGCAGTATAGCCTGATGTAAGTGCACAGGTTCCGCAACGTTGCTAGTCTGCGGCGTGGCGTCATGGTTTGATCATCTATGATGTTTTTGCTAATGTATAACTTCCGCGAAGTTGCGAGACATCCTGCAATACTCTCAGCCCGTCATTGGATCAGATCGTCGGCATGACGCGGCTAAGCCGGCGCGAGATCAGCCTCCTGTACTCTCACACAAGCCGGCAATTTTTCCCCTGCCCGACAGATCTACTGCACGAAATGATGGAAATCACCCGCCTCCGCGTCGCCGTCGCTTCCGCCACGCTCAGCGACAGAACCCTACTACGGCGCGCCGTCAAAGCCGCCCAGGGCATATACGAATTCGACCCGACGCGCTGGCACGAGCCCTTCAGCACCGACGGGGCCATGTACACGCCCGTCGCGCGTCTCTACAAGACCTCCGTTCTGCTCTACGCGCTGTTGTCCCTGCCACCTCGCCTCGCCGCCTGCTTCAGCGTCGCGCCCGGCAGCGATGTGATTGTGCGCACGCCCGCGAACCGGCGCCTCGTCGCGGACCAGATGCGCCGGCGGTGCACAGAGGAGCTGTTACGGCTGTACGCGCACGCGTGGGCGACGATCCCGAAGATGACGATGAGCTGGCCGACGGCGGTGCTGGGCGTGGCCGTCGCGGGCGACGAGGCGTGGCGCAGCCAGTTCCGCCCGTGGCTGGACGAGCTGGCGTGGTCGCCGGAGCTGAGCGGCGCCGTCGGCCTGGTGCCGCTCCTGGAGGAGTTTTGGGCGTCGGGCAAGACGGAGTGGGATGACTGCTGGTATGAGCCGATGCCGTGCGTTGGGTAGCTGTTGTGAGCCGCGCTGGGTCGAGCGAGAGGTAGCCGTGCGAACGGCAATAGAAAGAGGCCCTTTATTTGCCTTTAAAGACAGCATAACATTGCGGTGGATTATTAGCGTGCTTGAATTATACATTTCATTTTCTATTCTCGATGCCTCTTATATCAAGCTCAGGTAATCACGGTGGCTGACTATCACTTGCCAGACACATCCGCCGCAGTCCATAGTCTCGGTGAAAATTTACCAAAAAATCTTTTTAGATTATTTATAAAACAAAATCTTATGACTATTACCTCCATGAAACGAGCTATCATACATATGTAGTCCTTATCGCTGCAACGGTTGCCGTCGCAGCCAATCAGATGCGCCCACTACGTCCCCACCCGTGCCACCCAGGACAGAAGCTCCTGCGTCACAGCGACAACGCCAACAGCATCCATCCATCCATCAACCATCCACGCATTTTCTTCCCTCTCCCGACGAATCGAGCCTCGCGCGGCCCTTGTCCGATCAATCCACAGCTTCCCGTTGCTACCGCACAACCACCGCCACCCACCATGAAGCCCGTCGTCAGCGCCGGCCACGCCTGGTCCTGGTACGTCTCGGCACAGCTCCCTTGCGCAAAGCCGCGCGCCGCCGCTGGAGCTCCGTTCAACCGCGATGTTCACCATCCCGCTAACCTGGCATGACTGATGTAGTACCGTCGTTTCCGTATTCGCCATTATTATCCTGAGCGTACTCGCGCTTGTGTACCGCAGCGGCCACGAGGAGTTTGTCGGCGGCGAGGAAGATCCTACGCCCGAGGAAGGCCTGGCGATTTCCGGCACCATCTTCCTGTCCGTATTTATCTATCTGGTACGTACAACTGAGGTCACTACACCCGCTCTCCGTCCGCCGCTAACATATCGTAGGGCTTCCTTGTCTTTTGCGGCTGCCAAGGCATGCTCCACGTGCGAGAGAACCGACGAGGCACCATTGCCCTATAAATTATAGCATAACAACGGGGACATGAGCAGTAGGCGGACGAGGACTGTGTGTAAACATGGCTGGGATACAACTAAACGGCGTTACTTGGGAGCATATTCTTTTTCTGTGTTTTTTTCGGTCAGTTTGAAGGCTAGCCATGGCCGCCTCAAGCGCTTGAGTCGCGCTGCACACTGATTTTGGAGGCACGAGGTCGGCCGGACCGGTTGGCCGTGTACAAGACTAGACAATGAATCGTTAATAAACTACAGTTCATTCAGGATGTGTTGGCTGCTGGCGATGTAAATGGTGATACGAACTTGATGGAGCTCAGCTAGCTTGACTACAGGTAGGTCAGCTTCTCCGCTTTCTGGCCACAGAGCTCGACTTTACATCAACAGGCACCACTGGCCGTATACGCAACGATGTTGTGAAAATATCATGCCACGAGGTTTTGGACACACTAGGAGGTAATGCGGCTACTCAACACGAGCAGCCTCGAGCTCGAGTTCTTTGCGGGCGGCGACATACCCCCGTATGCCATCCTGTCGCACACCTGGGAAGCTGGCGAAGTCACCTTTCAGGACCTGCAACGCAACACCCATACCTTGTCGTCGCAAGGATGGGCCAAAATCCAACGTAGTGCACAGCTCGCTGCGTCGCAAGGCCTGCAGCACATATGGATCGACACCTGCTGCATCGACAAGTCGAGCAGCGCAGAGCTGTCCGAGGCTATCAACTCCATGTTCCAATGGTACGAGGCGTCGGCCGTCTGCTACGTCTATTTGTCCGATGTCGCGGCCGGGGCGGACCCCGTCAACTTTACCGCCATCGGCAGTGATGCTAGCAGTCGCTGGTTCAGCCGCGGCTGGACGCTGCAGGAGCTCATCGCACCGCGGCGGGTCGAGTTTTACGACCGCGCCTGGGAGAGCCTGGGGCGGCGCGACGCTCTCCACTTCGTACTTCGCAAGATTACCGGCATCCCGTACAATATACTATGCTTCTACCCGACGGCCCACACGCCGAGCATCTCGCGCGAGCTCGAGTTCACCTCCGTCGCGGAGAAGATGAGCTGGGCGGCGCGGCGGGTGACGACGCGCGAGGAGGACACGGCGTACAGCCTGCTCGGACTCTTTGACATCAACATGCCGCTGCTCTACGGCGAAGGCCGCGCCAAGGCCTTTCGCCGCCTGCAGGAAGAAATCATCCGCTCCACCGACGACGAGTCCATCTTTGTGTGGCGGCTGGACGAGGAGCCGCCCATGTCCAACGCCTTCTGCGGGCTCCTCGCCGACGGGCCCGAACGCTTCGGGCTCTTTGGCGACCTCGTGCCGCGACGCTCGCGCTACCTGTCGACCAAGTCGAAGCGCAGCACGAGCGTCGTCTCCAAGCTCGGCGTGCAGATTGACCTCCCGCTGGCGCCGTTTCCCTGCGACGCGTCCGGGACCGTGTTCCTCGCGCTGCTGGCGTGCGACATGCGGCGCGAGGCGACCGAGGCCATGTTCACGCCGGCGCTGCTGCTGCAGCGCGCCGCGCACGAGGACGAGACGAAATTCGTGCGCGTGCGCGCCGACCTCGTCCCGCTGTGCATGATGAACCGCGTGCTGGCGCCGCGCCGGCTCACCAGCCTCATCGCGGAGCTGCAGAAGCGGCAGATGCCCGACGACGGCGTGCACGGCGAGGACTACTACGTGGGCAACATTGTCTTCAAGACGGTGCAGCCCATGTCCATCTTTGTGCCCAGCAACACGACCCTGCCGCCGCTCACGCCCAACGGGGTCCTCTTGTTCCCGGAGCTGCAGCCCGAAGGCGGAAGCGGCGGCCGGACGACGCCGCTGAAAATCGCCTCGCGGTCGCCGACGTGGCAGATCTTCTCGGATAAAATTGACTGTTATGAGATCAACTTTCGCGTGAACCCGGTGCCGCCGGTGGAATACATGGGCGGGCCCGTGGTGTGCGGCGCGCTGGAGCTGCTGCTCGACAATGAGTCGCCGCTGTCGAGCTTCGGTATGCTGGGGCCGAAGCAGATGCAGGTGTGCCTGGTGGCCGGGCTGGAGCCGCTGCCGGCGAACCCGTTTGGGACGCCGGGCTTGTATCCGGTGCCGTGGTACGCGTTTGAGGAGACGAGCAAAATCGAGGCGGGGGATATGGACGGAGTGAAGGATAAGAAAACGAGATTGACGGAGCTGATGAAGCCGTTTGGGATCAAGGCCGAGTTTGAGTTTATCGTGCGGTATTCGTCGTTATTTTATCACTTGCAGTTGATACGTTGTTAGTGGGCAACATTAGCAGAACTGGTTTATAAAAGTATTCAATTTTTTTTGTGCATTTTTCTTGTTTCCTATTTTTATAGAGTTTTAAAAGTTGCCGCTGCTCCAAGTTACAGACCTTACTCTGGCGGAGTCATGTCTAGCTTCTCAATGATGCTGTCTGGGACAGAAATCGGTCGCTCAACAGGAACGAGACCGCGTTCTACCAACTCCTCCACTGACAGATCCGGCTCTTCATCCAGCGCCTTCTTCAGCGCGCGCGCCGTATCCGTGACATCCTCAATCGACACGATCCACTCGCGTGCCCACTGATCGCTCAGACTCCCCGGAATCCCAATCTGTATGCTCCGATACGGCAGGCGTTCCAGTGCCGGCGTGCGCTCCGGATCCCACTGCACGCGGACCTCGCCCGCCTTGTCCCGCGTCTGGTCCACGCCGGCGCCGTGCGACAGCACGCCGCGCTCCAGCAAACCCAAAAAGTCGGCGTGCTTCATGCGCAGGGCGAGGATGCGGGCCTGGCGCGGGTCCTTGTAGGAGTAGCCGGCGCGGTACATCATCCACGCCCAGCTGGGCTTGATCCAGGTCATGCGGCCGGGGCGGAACTCGGGCGAGGCGTTGAGGCGCTGGGCGGCGACGGCGGCGGCGGCAATGGCGGGCGCGTAGGCCTGGTAGACGGTGATGGTGTCGTCGTCGTACCGCGCCCGGACCTGACGAAGAGGTATGAGGTGAGTGGTGCGATTGGTAGTTTCTTGCATGGTTGACGTAGGAATAATAAATAATGGATATGATATATAGTGGTATGGATTAGTGTTACTGTATCTTGTTGGTAGAACTGGTTTATATAGATCGAGAATTCAGGCATCGTGGTATGACTGTGCGGCTGAATCGGTATGAGCCATCGTCGGCGATTTGGCGGCCGTGTAAGGCGTTTTCGTGATGGTAGCGTGAGGCGAGGCGCAGCACATGGGCCGCTCAGAACTTGAAGAGCAACCAACGTCAAAACTTCCTGTTCACGACAGCAAATGTATTATTCAAGTCGAACAAGGCTTTGCAGCTTGTTGTGTATTTACAGATGGCGCCTGTATTATTATTGCGTGCATGCCGCCGTGGTCAGAGGCGATGAACTCGTACGCGTTCTGCCCTGCATTTTATGGTACTGAAGACGCATGCAATAAGATATCAAAAATACATTTAAAGGGTCCGATAACCAGTAGATTTATAGCCTATATCTGAAGCATATTGGCGACCGATGAATACGTCGCCATTTATATGGAACACGTACACGACGCTCGACGTCAGTGTAGGTATGGTGCGCCGCTACATGCTGCACAGCATACATCGCTCGGCTTACCTGTAACAGACAAAATATTTTTTCTACTGTTCTTTTTCTTTCTTTCCTGTTTAAAATAAAGCGTCTTCAATCAACGGGCATTGCTCAATATATCAGCTGTCGGTCAGTCTTCCGTCCGACTTACAGCACTCCACTGGGCCGCCGCCTACGTAAGACGAACCCGAAACCCCCGCCCATCCATCACAAGGCAGGCTCCGGCTGCAACTCCAACCTACATCTCTCCATCTACATTCACGTATCGGCTAGCGTTGTGCTCTCGACTGCGCGCAGCCCATCCTTTGACTTTGTTCTTGTGTGCGGTTTACACCAAGCCCAAGCTTAGTCCATATTACACTACAGGCATCGCCAGCTCCGATACCGACTCGCCAACAGCTCGAGGAGCTCCGTCCTGAATCACGAGCCGCACCCCTCAAGGACCCCTCACCACCACGACCACCACGACCAAAACCGCCGCGACCCGACAACCACGCGTCCGCCCGTACCAGGGGATGACTGCCCCGGAGCAGCCCGCTGGGGGTCCAGAGCCGACATCCCAATCTCCCAGCGAGCCCGTCGCCCAACAGAATGTCGATGTTGGGGCCAAGGGCGCCGAGGCCACGCCGTCTGCCGACTCGAGCACGGTCAAGGCTGAGCTGACGGAAACACAAACACAGGAGGACGAAATAGCTTCGAAAGAACCACCGTCAACCGACAGCGCGACCGCCGATACCGCACACGTGCCCGGGTCTGCATCGGAAGCAGCTGCGCCGACCACACCGCCTGCGCAGACGGGCTCCAAAATGTCGGAGCAGCTCGCCGCCGCCACAGCGGCCAACAAGAAAGACGACGACGACGCCCCGACTGCACAAGAGCATGACAACATGACTGCCTCGGCCATGACCATCCGGCCACCCAAGAACAACGTGTCGTCCCAGTACCTCACACCCGAGCCATCGAGCTATGTCGACCCCACGCCCGCGACGCCCATGACCTCGCAACCGCCGTCGCGGTCGCCCTCCAATGCCGCCCGGTCCTACCGCTCCAATGAGTCCTCGCCGACGCGGTCCGGCGCCGATGCTGAGGACAAGCGCTACGCCAGCGAGGAGGAGCAGGACGGCGGGTCGCGGTCCGAGATCCAGAGCATCATGGAGCAGTTTAGCGAGTACGGTGGCGGGCCCGACGCCGAGGAGGTCATGAGCCCGCGGCTGGAGATTGCCTCGCCCATGTTTGGCGGCGGCAGCGGCTCGCTGCAGCACCCGCCGCGCAAGTCGAGCCTCGAACCGTTGTCCACCAGCGTCAGCCTCGCCAGCCAGGTGGCCGACTCCAACGCGCTCGGCGTCTCCGCGTCGCCGACCAAGGAGCCGCAGCACGACGGCGCCGACGACCAGGGCCCGCCCGTGCCGCCCAAGGATGGCTCATTTGGCACGCCGCCCCGACATCGTGAAGCCCACGGCGGCTCGGCCAGCCTAGCCTCGCCCACGTCGCCCCAGCTGTCGATGCACCGCCCGCCGCCGCCCGAGCCCGAGCCCGAGCCGACGCTGCCGTTTGACTTTCACCGCTTCCTCGAGCAGCTGCGCAACAAGAAGGCCGACCCCGTTGCGCGCTATCTCAAGTCCTTCCTGACGGAATTCGCCAAGCGCCAGTGGATGGTGCACGAGCAGGTCAAGATTATCAGCGACTTTTTAGCCTTCATCGCCAACAAGATGATGCTCTGTGAGGTCTGGCGCGACGTCTCTGACGCCGAGTTTGACAATGCGCGCGAGGGCATGGAGAAGCTCGTCATGAACCGCCTCTACTCGCAGACCTTCTCACCCGCCATCCCCCCGCCCAAGCCGGTGCCGGGCGCGCGCCCCAAGAAGCGCGGGGGCGAGCTGCCGCTGGGTCCGGGCCGGCGCGGGCAGCACCAAGAGGACGTGGAGCGCGACGACATTGTCACGCAAAAGATTAACATTTACGGCTGGATCAAGCCGGAGCACTTAGACATCCCGGCGATTGAAGACAGCGGGCGCAAGTTTCTGAAGCTGGCGCAACAAGGTGCGTGGACCGCGCATGATGGATAGAGGACAGACATGAGCTAACGGGACAGAATTATTAAAAATCAAGTCATATCGCGCTCCGCGGGATAAGATTATTTGTGTGCTCAACTGCTGCAAAGTGATCTTTGGTGAGTTTTCAGCGACGCGGTGGCGGTGGCGTACTAACAGTTTAGGCCTTCTCAAACACAACAAGTCCGACTCGTCGGCCGACTCCTTTATGCCTCTTCTCATTTACGTCGTTCTTCAGTCGAATCCCGAGCATCTAGTATCTAATGTACAATACATTTTACGTTTCCGGAACCAAGACCGCCTAGGTGGCGAGGCAGGTTACTATCTATCATCATTGGTATGTTCTCAGCACACCACTTGTTTTCCCTTCCTTTTCTTCCCTTTCCTCTTCTTCGCTCTCGCTTTACATCGTTTACTGACAACACAGATGGGCGCTGTGCAATTCATCGAAAACATGGACCGCACGTCCCTCACCATCAGCGACGACGAGTTTGAAAAGAGCGTCGAGGCCGCCGTCTCCGCCATTGCCGAGCGCAACCTGGCCCTGTCGCCCACCATCCGACAACAGGCCACCTTTTCAGAAAAGCCCAGCTGGAGCGACGGCGGCACCGGCACCGGCACCGGTACCCCGGCGGACAGCGCGCAGTCCACATCACGGCCGAGCTACGACGGCAGCGGCAGCAGCGAGACGGAACCGGGCGAAGGCGCCGCCATGGCCGGACTGCTGCGCACCATTCAGCGCCCGCTCACCACCATCGGCCGCATGTTCTCCGACGAGCCCAGCTCCCCCGCCGGCCGGCCCTCCGGTCTCCCCCCGCCGCCGCTGCGGTCCTCGCACGACGGCGGCTCGTTGCCGCCGCGTATCAGCGGAGAAGAGTTACGTCCGTCGGCGCGTGCGCAAGACCAGAAACAGACACAGCAGCAGGCACCGCATACGTTATCGGCCGAAGAGGCGGCCGCGCGGCAGGCCAGCGCCGAAACGGCCGAGGCGCAGCGCTTGCAGCGCGCGGAGCACGCGAATGTGGTCGAGACGCTGGCGGGCATGTTTCCGGACCTGGATAAGGATGTTATCAGCGATGTGGTGTATGAGAAGGAGGGACGGTACGTTTCTGAACCCCGAGACGAAGATGATTCCGTGAGGTTGATAAAACTAACTGATGTGATTAGGGTCGGGTTGGCGGTGGATGCGTGTCTGGCATTATCGACATAGCCTCCGCATTGAAGAGGTGGTTATTAAATCCAGCAGGGGGGATTATAGACACATGTGGACGTCGTAATTGTACATAGATATACACAATAAAGACATTAATGAAAGGTTTTTTTTTCTTCTCCCACTAACCCCTGTTCCCTTTATTTCCGTCTTTGTTTTTTTCCCTCGTCGCCTTCTTTTCCAGTCTTGTTCATCCCTCTTCACAGCAGTTCACACGGGGGTAAAAACGTTTCAAGAACATGTATCATCTACAAAACTCTATCAACACTTTTTTAATAAAATCCTTTTACATGGTTTTTATATCAATATAAAAAGAATTTTGTTTTATATTTTGTTTGTGCGTATGTGTGTGTGTACATGGATCCAAAAATTGGCAAAAGGAATGTCTCAATGTCGCTTATTTCTTCTTTTCCAAAAACTGGTGAATATCAAAATGCGACCTGCAATATAAAGAAAAAGCAAAAAAGGTACACTTCCCACTATCCTCTTATATATAAAAAAAAACTCCATACCCAATGGTAAAAATATCCTCACAAGTAGATGCTGAAATAAATGGCCGTCCAATAGCATCATGGCATGGATTCACCAGCAGTCTTTACTCGGATCGGCATCGTGGCGACGGTAGCTAAAAAGTATATACAGGGTGGACGCGGGGTGGCGATATGTACGTCGTGGAAAAAAGGAGTGAATGGTGGAAACAGGCACTACAACAGAATCGGTGTCGGCTCACCAGCGGTAGCCTTGGCTGGTCGGGGGGACACCGCGGTAGCTGCCATTCTCCAGGTCGGGCAAGGTGGGCTGACGCGTGTGGCCGGCGCGAGGCTCGCTGTGCGTCAAGTCGCGCGTCGGCTCATCGTGGTAGGGCTCCGTGGGCACGCGGCCTTGCTCGACGTCGCTGACCTTGCGGTAGTGCGAGTACGGGTTGGGGAACGCGGCGTGGGCCTCCTTCTTCTCCATCTCAACGGTCGAGGCGGAGTAAAAGGACTTTTCACTGCCAGGGCGGATGAGAAGCGAGTTGTGGGCATCAAGGGGCGTAAGAGTGTCGAGTTCGCGGTTGCGTTTTTCTACATTGGTTAGCACACGATTATGTGGTGACACGGGGGAGGTCTTACCCATCTCCTTTCTGCGAACACGGTGGGGGTTGGCAGAGATGCAGGCATTGATGGCGTTCCAGGCGACGAGAATGGCGAGGAGGCCGGTGAGGGTGGACTGCACGGCAATCAAGACGACACCGGTGACGGTCTTGGTGGTCTGGGCAATACCAAACTCTTCGACAAAGAGGAGGATGCAGCCGACGGACAGCACGCGGACCGTCTGGATGATGATGTTGAGGACGTTACCCGAGCGGCGCTCGTAGGGGCGGCTCCAGAGCAGCAGGATCAGCATACAGCCTTCAATGACAAGCTGGGCGACCGTCTGCTGCATGCCGTGGCCGTCACCAGCAGCGATGCAGGCACCCTTGGCAAACATGTAGATGATGGCGGGGACAAACAGCCACCAGTAGTTCTTGCGGTAGGCGTCGTAGAAAAGCGAGTACTTCGTCCAAAGCTCCTTGTTGCTGTAGAGGCCATCGGCGTCGCCCTCGGCGGCCTTGAGCTTCTGGACGGTCGAGTAAATCTTCCAGGTGAAGAAGGCGAGGATACCGGTAAAGATGGCGAGCGTGACACCGGCGAGCGTCTTGGCGGCCCAGGAGGAATCGGCACGGGAGAACTGGAAGATGCAGTACAGAACCCAGATGCCGTAGAGCAGCAGGATCAAGTTGGTAATGGTACGAGCAATGGAACCCCAGTAGTGCTTGCGGAAGCCCTTGAGCGACTCGGGAAAGGTGCCCCAAATGGCCCAGGCCTCGAGAATGACCTTGAGCAGCAGAATGGCGAGAACAATGGTAGCAATGACAATAGCGACGACGAGCAGGGCGGTCATGAAAATATCCGACTTGGGAACGGATACCTTGCGAGCAAAGGCCTCGATGCCCTGGACCTTTTGCTGGAAGGTGGTGGTGGGGTGGGTGTCGTCGGTGCCGTTGATGGAAGTCTCGATATCACGCAGGGCAATGGCAGCGACGGCGCCGACGGCGCGCTTGAAATGCAGCATGCCGCCCTGGCCGGCGGTGGCGTTGGCGATGTACTCGACGTTGTCGTTGGTCAGGTTGCCGCCAGTGTTGGCACGGAACTTGTCAATGGTCTCGAGCATGCCGGCCCAGGGAACCATGCCAACGGAAAAGGCAAAGTTCTTGGTGAAGCTCTGGTAGACGGGCGGGTAGCTGACAGACAGCATACCGTTCATGGCCATACCCTGGAACCAGCCAATGGTCTCGGAGAAGCTGGGGCTAATGGTACCAGCACCGCCACTGCCAGCAGCCGCGCCAGCAGCAGAGATGCCGCTGGCAACCAAGGCAACGCCGGCAACACCGGCAGCGACGTAGGAGACGGCGGGAACGTTGGCAGTCTTGCCGTTGGTGACGGAGGACTTGATGCAGGCGACCTTTTGCTTGGTGTCGGCGCTTTCGAGCTCGAGGGTGGCATCGGCAGCAATATCGGGGACGCGGAAGGCGATGCCGGGAACCATGTCGGCGAACTGGGCGGGAATCTCCTGGGAGCCACGGGCAGCAAAGCTTCCAACGGGAAGAGGGCAGAGCTGCTGGACATAGGTCGAGTCGTCGCAGGGATTGAAGGAACGCTGGTAAATCTCGTTGCCGTAGGCGCTAACGCTGATGTGGGCGGTGACATTCTGCTCCTTGGTGCTGGTACCGGCGACATCAAACATGACGGTCTTGTTGGCGTTGTTGTACGTAATGTCAATCTTGTCGACCTTGATGCTAGCATCGGAGCCGCAGTCGCTAAATCCAGAGGTCGTGAGAATATCACCGGCGATGGCGCGGGTGGCGAGGAGGAGGGTGGCGAGAGAAGACCAAGAGCTCCATTGCGTCGAACGGCGAGCCATGGTAGTTGGAGAGTAATGAGCGAGATTTGAAGATGAAAGTTTGTGAAGTGCTGAAATGTAGTGCTGAAATGTAGTGCTGAATTGTAGTAGCGAATCAGTCGTCGAGGCGAATGAAGTCGGGAAGTGAGAGTTCGAAGGCGACCAGGCTTTCGAGGCGAATAAAGACAGGCTATAGCAGGCACAAAGTAATAGAAAAAGACAAAAAAGAGTGAATACCACCGGGGTGTTCAACAAAAGAGTCGTAAGCCGAAGAAACGAGGCCGTGGACTAGAAAAGAAACGCAAAGGACGTGGGAGAAGATGGGCAGCGAGCAAGCCTAGAAGGAGAGCTGCCGTCGTCTTCTGTGATGTTGATGTGTTATTGAACAAGTCGGCCAAGATCCTTTGCTCGTCGAGAAAACATTGAGCGAGCTGGTGAAAAACGATTGTACAGGTCGGGATATGAGAACCGCCTCGTGTGTGGTGGACGAGGAAGGTTGGTGGGAAAGAGAGAGGGCTGTCGTTAAGCGCCAGGAGTAACCAGAGGCGGACTGGAAACGGAGCTAGCGTGTTGCGTAGTGTACCTTGAAAGGCCAGCAGAGAGATGGAAAGCTGGTGGGCCTCGCAAAAAGAAAAGCTGGGCTGATTCTGTTTCGTGGCGAGCAAATGGCTGGTCGAGAGGGCTCGCGGGTGGAATCAAGGTGAAACGGGCCTAGAGATGTGGGATCGGCCGAACCACCAGCCAGTGGCGTCGAGGATTTCGTTTGGCGTCGGGAAGGTTTATTCAGACAAAAGCGACAAAATGTGAACGAGTGACTGGTCAATGAATGACGGGAGATTTTTATCAAAATAGAAAGAAGAAGAAGAAGAGAAGAAAAGTGGTGATGATTTGGAGATGTTGTAATGGGCCGTGGGAAAGGAGAGAAGGAGAGAGAGGGTCTGGTCTGGGGGTGCAAACGGGAGGGTGGAGAGTGACTTGTTGTTTGGTGCAAATATGGGTGGGCATGGAAGTACCGAATGAGTGTCAGGGTTGCTGGCAGTGCAAGATTAATGCGGTGGTGAATGTTACTACGGGGTGGCAGGGGGCGTGGAACGACGGCACAGGCACAGAGAGACAGGAATAGAGGCAAAAGGCAAGGAAGGCTTGGAGGAGGCTCAACAAAGGGCCCATCAGATCTTGGCTTGCTGGGTGGCTCGAACCAAGGCAGCATCCATGCGACTGGCCGTGTTTCGAGATGGACAAGGCCGGCGCAGGGGATTTGGTGTGCGGGCGGACGTGATTGGACGAGAGTCTAGAAGCCTACCTTGCTAGTGTTCTTTTGTCCATGTTTCCAAAGCACACGTCTTCTGACAACGAGGCTTTTCAACAAGCCCAATTGCCCAAGTACATACATGCAAGCAAGGAGGCAGATACGAGGCGGGTCTGGCCCCATTTGGACATTTGAAGCTGCCCCTGGCGGGCGGGGCCGGTCCAAGACCCACTTCGATTGCCGTAGCTTGCAGCAAGTCAACAATGGAAGTTATCAAGACAATCTACAGAGGGCAAAGAAAAAAAGTATCTAACAAAATGATGCAAGTGTATATGAACAAACGGAACAGCTTATGGGAAAGAATGAATTCAAAGAAAACTTGGAAAAGAAACGCACGCGACATGTAACCTCGTCGGCGGCGCTACGGCCCTGCACCCCTGGAGCCTGACTTGTACTGGTACCTTCATCTCCCGCCGTTGGTCACCAGCCGCCCGGTGCAACGTCCTTGGCCTCATTCTTCACATAAACAGACAGTGACATTCACCAGCGTGCATATTTATATGCACTGGCGCCCATTCTCTTTTTTCTCCTCGTCTTGACAGTCACATCACCACATCCTCGGACCATCCACCTGGAGCATCATACCACGCGCTGAAACACACGCCACCTGTGACATGCACCCCGACGAACCATAAACTTTATGCAAACCCAAACTGCCCAAACTGCTTGCTCTTCTCCTTGAACTCTTTTTCCTTGTCGGATTTCACATGTATGCAGCACCGACAAAAGGGGCAAGTGAAACTACAAACAAACACGTTGTAAACGTACGTCTGCAAACCCTTAAGAATGTAGATGCAGAAAACAAAGGAAAGCATACGCATGAATAGATTCAATTTACCCTCATCGTCTTGCAGCAGTCATGGCAGCAATAAACACAGCAACCCTCGTGTCAAAAAGGCTCACTTCCATCTTCAGGTGAGCCCGTCCACCCCTGTACCCGTACCAGTACATGGGTACCTGCCAACCCTCTCTTTGCACTACAAAACCACGCCCAACGAAATTAACACGAGCAACACCAAGTAATTACATCGATGCCTACAAAAATTGATTCAGCAAAGCAATTCAAAAACATGATTCAAAAATAGCAGAGGCGTTGTCATGCATTTCTATTTTTAATCCTCTCTCCCCTTCTCACGCCACGTCCCGCTTCGAGGCAGTGCTGCATAGGGCTGGGCTGCG